>JABFIG010000060.1:0-122157 GCA_017139545.1 Ambrosiella cleistominuta
CCCTCGGCATCGCCCCTCGTTCCGCCTACTCCACCCCCTACTACCCCCAACCGGCGGCGGCCACCCAATATCCCCACTCCCACCCTTCCGACCCGGCTGCCCCTGCTCACGCCCACGCCCACGGCCTGCGCTTCCCGCACTCGCAGCCGGGAACCCCGTACAGCTTCGCTGATAGTCCCGCGTCGTCCTTTGAGGGCTCCATGGCTCCCTGTAACGCCATCCCCCCCGCCCAGGCCCTGCCCTACCAGCACTCAGGCGCCACTGCTATCCTGGGCACCTCGCAGCCTCTCGTCGACGGCATCCACGCTTGGCACAACACCGGGCCCGCCGTCAACGTCACCGTGACGCCACCCTCCCTCGGCTCCACGGGTCCCTCTCTCCAAGAATCCTCCCCGCTACCCCTCTCCATGGACCCTAATCCCACCGCTGCCGCCGTCTATCCTTCCGACGACTACTACTACTACTACAATGCCAACGCCAACAATACGCACCGCCCCCACCGCTACCTCTCATTGCAGCCCCCTTCCTTCACCAACGCCAACAACCCCACCTACCTTGCCCCCGTGACCCCCCCTTGCTGGACGACAACCACCACCGACCGCGATTTCCGCATCACCAAAAATAATGCCAATATCACCAAGCCTACCCGCCAGCAAAAAGACGAATTCCTCGTCCGTGCTAAAATGAGCGGCATGACATACCGGGACATCCGGTCAATGGGCAGGTTTACCGAGGCCGAGTCGACGCTGCGGGGGCGCTTCCGCACGTTGACAAAGCGCAAGGAGGCGCGGGTGCGCAAGCCGGAGTGGAGTGAGATGGATGTAAGTTTGCTGTTACCCTTGTTTTTTGCATTCAACGTTTGTAATTTGTAAGCTTGTTTTTTTATCTGCTGGATGTCCGCTTTTTGTCTTCTTTTTGCATTTCATGATGATCTTGAAAAAAAAACTAACCTCAACCATTTCTTTCCTAGGAACATCTCTTGAAACAGGCAGTCTGCATGTTCGCCGATGACCGCGCCATTGGCCTCGGCAAAATCCCCTGGAAAAAAGTCGCCGAATACATCGCCTCCAACGGTGGCACCTACCACTTCGGCAACGCCACCTGCCGCAAAAAGTGGGACAGTCTTGTCGAACAAGGCCGCCATTACTAAACACCTTGTCCACTTCCGTTTCTTCTCGGGGGGCTCCGTAATCTTATCCTTATTAGGGTCATGACTCGGCCAATCCATCCCGACAAACCAACCTCATGAAAAAAAGGAAACATATTTTAGTTTCACCGGATCCTGAGATTTTTTTGCGGTTGTGCAAACAATCTTCCGATTACCACCTGGTACCCTTTTTTCCGGCACCTTGTTTCCACCTACATGTACCACCACTACTGGAGAGGTTTCTGGTCTTTGTTTTCTGTTTCCGTTTGCTAAACTTTGTTGATGTCATCCTTTTGTTTTGCTGTTTCTACTCTTTTTTTGCTGGTGGCTCATTGTTTGTTGGTATTCTTCTTGTTTTCGTTCGTCTTTCCATCTCCGGACCCCAATACGGGACGGATTGACTTTGGTGCGGATTACTTTTTTTTAACCTTCTTGTTTCCGATCTGTTTGCATTTACTTGGTTTGTTATTGTCATCACTTGGAGGGAATGTATTTGGTTCACTTATGTATTTATTTGAAGGTTAATTGAATGCTGATAGACTGATTATTCCTCGCTCTCATCATTGTACGATGACATGTTTCGTCAAAACTCTTAAAGAAACAAATACTTGACCAGACCAATACCAAAAAAAAAAGCCCGGAAATATACCATTCTCATTTCATCCGACACCAAAAGAATATTCCTCGCGTTTTGGAGTCCAGAACCTGCTCCATGCGCTCGAAGACTGAGTCCACAGGCCGTTGATCTATAGTCGAGTTACTGAACAACTCATACTGGTGGAATTTGATAAATAATACTTTTCGCCAATAGAGGCTTTAGCTTTTTGGATGTACCGATTGACTCAATGGTCATGGCCAGGGCAAGTTGATCTAGCGACTCCCGGTTCTCCGCCAGCATCTCTACAACCCGCTATAGACATCTGCCTCAACCATGGGATTCTTGTCATAGACCACAACCACACAGAGCTATAGCAAAGTCCAGAACAAGCTTTCCATATCATGAACCCAGCTATGTCATATTCCAGTATCCTTGACAAGACGTGCGGCCGAGAATGGCGTAATCAAAAATATGTAATTATCGGCCTAAGACACGGGGACGTCCTGATGTAATCCGTGTAAACATCCGTCATCATATAGCTGCGCAAAGACGGTATCCAGAGAAATTTTTCCACAAATAAGATTGTTGCTGTGGTATAGATTCTCTAGTGCCTAAAAGCGGCCTCGAAAAGCTTCGACAATCTGACTTAACTCTTTGAGTGACTCTAGAGGCTGTGGGATAACCTTAGAGATAGCTCGATAATAATACATGTACCTGTGTTGTGGTTCGGCATCCCTCAGAGGACCCATAACCCTGTGGAAGACCTCATGGAAGAGTTTTGGCATATCGAGTAGGACTACAATGCATAATCGGATACATTTGGTGCTCTCTACTTCTCTACTTGGCTCTCACAGTCAGTTATTACATACAGCTTTCAATAGATTATAAGTCCCGTCGAGTTCCTCAACCTCTGGCCCAACTCCACCTCACGTTGAACAATATCAGGATCATTAGTCCAAAAGTCTAGGAATACCTCATCATAGTCTGAAATGGGCACCAAATCTCACATCTCCATAACCCTCATACAAGCCTCCTGGCGTGACTGTTACCTTGAACCTTGAGCAAATATTTGCTCCGTTATATTCAACCTTTCATGTCTCTCCGCCGCAAGAAGCCATCGGACACCAGGAGGAGAACTCACAAAAGAATTGTCATATTCTAACTGTGTCGATGTCATGAGTTGGAACTACAGGATAATCTCAAATGCGGTCTTTGAATTATCCCGGATATCCATTGGAACAGAGTTGATCACACCCAACCGATCAAAGTAGAAGAGAGTGGCTACATTGTTAAAAAGTGTAAATCCAAATGTCTAGTGGCGCCAATATTTCTTCTGAACCAGTTCCATAACAGTCGACTGTAATGCCTTAAAGCATTCATATACACCTTGCTCGGAAGCGTTGTCCTAGACCGCTCCTACCATATCGGGTTTGGTCCTGAGTGCATCGCTGGTCTGATCTTTGAAAGTTATAGACTCATGGTCACTCGAGATCTATTAACGCTGATCCTTCATCTCCATGAAATTATTGACAATGCGTTGCCACAAGTATTGATAAGTGTCTTCGTCAATCTCGGTGTGGACTATCGCGTAGGCCTTTACTAACTGTAAGGCGCTGGTCAACTGCAAGAGATTTCCATAGATTCTGGTAACCTTGTCGCGAATATTATGGGCGTATCTGCGGTTTTTTATAACATTCGCCGTGATCTGAGAAGTCATAGACCTGACAGCTTCCAGCCGGTGGTGTACGAGAGACACGGAACAGGTTAGGAGAGGGTCCGGCAAGACGTTCAAGGGTATTGGTAACGGATGTCAATGTATTCGATGCGGGTGACATGAAGAGCGAAGAGTCTAAATCATATCCTGGTTAGTATTCATAGCAGCCGACATGCTAGAGGAGAGACCTACTATGTACCATCTGAAAACTCATAGATAAGTCACATCAAATTGAATATTACGAATTTGAGAATTATAAAATAAGATAGTATTGAACGAATAATTTGCCGAATATTGTAATCGATCGGCAGAATTCAAGGCAAATGATGCGATTAGGATGATATGGAAGTGATGATGATAGGAATGAAATAGTGATTCATTGGTGATGATATCATCGATGTTATGTAGCGTCTTGAACAGATCATACTTTGCCTGTCCCTCGGTTTTGGATCAGAAACACTAAAAACACGCTTTAGATAATTTCTGGAAGTTGCTTGATAATTACAACTTTTAATTATTGCCTAAACAGGAAATACACTTTCAAAGAGGTCAAATACATTAGGGTTAGGGCTTTAACATCTGCTCAAACTTTCCTCGCCTTGGTGGGTCTGCACGTGACTTTAAGAAGTGAAGCCCATTCGACTCGACATCTTTGCATTTGGTCCGATACCTGATGTCGCTACAATAATGCATCCAAGACCGATCAATTCATCTATATCCTTCAGGATGACCGAAATACTTTTGCCACTTAAGTCTTGGTCTGTGCCCTCCCGATTCAGCGAATCAGCGTTCTGATTTCTTTGCAAGCGCCCTGTGTAGCCAGGATCCCCAACCGCCGAGAAAGAAACCGCAGATGAAATGGACTAGACTTGCTCCTCAGCCAAGAGACATATTTAGTCGACGTTGTATAGATATATACATATTTATAAAATCATCTTGGTGTTAAGGAGGAGTCAGCACTGGGTACTCATGTCGAGGCGAGGGGGATTTATGAGCCAGGGATGACGATCTTAGGGTTCCGAGCGAGGAATGGTGAGAGTGTTTTGGTGTCCGTCGGTGTAACGGTGACTATGGGCAAGATTGCAGTGACCTATATATTTAGCAGATGGTGACGGATAAATTTGGTGTAAACGCCATGCTAAGCGTCCCAGTTGCCAAGTATCCAGTGACATTATCAATGATGAAAAGGTCAAACATTGTAACGGAGCGTGATATCTGTATCATTGATATAAAACCCATATGCAAGAATGGTCAGAGACGAAGGCCATGCGCTTTGACGTGAAGAATCAACCCCAAAATCTTCTTTCTGGGGCATAGAGTTGTATCCAGTCAACAACGTTAGCTTTCCAGCAGTATGTCGATAACTGCAACCAATGGCACATCTTGACGAAGCGGATGCGTACATGGAGATTTTACGTTGGAATCTGCAGTAATTTTGTGTTTTGGTGGCCCACATACATGTCAAACCAAGGAAAATTTAGATCATCAAGGTCAAAAGGGGAAATCCTGCACGTAAATCACCCAGAATGCAGAAAGGTCCCAGAACTATCGTCAACCTCAGTTTTGTAAGCTTGCCCTTTTAATTCAGAAGAATCCTACGGCTTACTACCCGAATCAAGAGGGCTGTATACGTTACAGTTGGGATTTTATTTGTGATTCGGTATCGGTGACATCCTACCAAAGATTCTCTAGAAAATGAAACGAATATATCCGAACATAGGTCGGGATGTATCTATTATAGATCTAACTGTCTGAAGTGACAGCCAAATATATGGAAATGGATCTCAGGAAGCCCTCAACAGTATTGATGTGTTGACGCTTACGGTAAGCAACAGCCCTCATTCTTTTCATCCCTTCACTCAGATTCAAGAGAGCTTAGAGTAACCCATTTCGTAGTCACTTATGCCTCATTTGATGCCTTCAGATTACCTGCCACCGTTCCGTTTGCAGTGTATATTCTCCAGCATCCAGATCATCTTAGTCTTCTTGGCTTCACACGCAGCGTAACTCATGATTTGCCAGTATTTTAAGACACTCCACCACTCGGCATGATATCGGGTCTTATCAAGATAACACACCATAACCAAAACTCATCCCTTCCAGTTCTCTTTCCAACCCCATATTTTAAGTCTTCTGTCCTCAATAACAACAAATTTAGACTCTCCTCCTTCCGATCCACAACCCGGCCGTTTAGCCGCCAGTCTTCATATTATAAGCAAACATCCTTCCTGGCGACATGGATTTGCTCAATACCCATGTGGTGGACCAAACTTGATGCTGTCTATGGTTGATGTCACTATAGTTATATAGCTCATAGATATTTTCATGTGTTTACTTATTATATATTTATTGTATGTGAAAGTGCAGGCGGTTGGCCTGCTGCAGGCCTGCAGTCGGGATGCAGGGTGCAGGGTGCAGGGTTGAAGAAAACGGTCTTACTGGGGGTCATCTAAGTGATAAAAATAGAGGTAAATGTAGAGGTATAAAGACTAATGATTGTCCGCTGGTCGAAGACTTGGGCTTCTGGTGTTTTGGTTTTGGTTCATCCAAACTTCCTACTATCAACCATTTTTTGATTACTTGGAACAGACAAGCTGGACTTGTGTAATATCAGTTTGATATCGTCTTTACTTGATACCATTAGACATAATCTCAACGTCTCTCTACGAAGCACTTACTCATTGGAAGCTTCATCGACATATCATATTTGTCTTCATATAATATACCTCCACCTCAACATAGCTCATATACCACAGACATAATGCATATCCAAACATTATCAACAGTCTTGCTGGCCTCCACAGCCTCTGCCCACATCCTCCTCACATACCCTGGCTCACGAGGCCACAGCTTCGTCACCAACGACACATTCCCCTTCGGCATGCAATGGACCTACCCATGTAAGCAACACCATACCTACCCTCTTCCCTCTCACTGAACAATCCAAGCTAAAAATCACCCCTCTTCCTAAGGCGGCGGAATCCCCCTTACAACGAACCGCACATACTGGTCCACCTCCGGCGGTGCCATAGCCTTCCAACCTGGCTGGTTTTCCGGCCACGCCTCTGCCCTTCTATACGTCAACATTGGCCTTGACTCAGCAGGACCCGACGGTGGTCCCATGAATTTCACGAACCAACTAGTTCCGGCATTTGAGCTACAGGGTCCGTCCAATGGACCGTTCCCTGGTACTTTGTGTTTGCCCAATGTAAAGATTCCCGAGTCATTGGGTGTAAAGGCAGGGATGAATGCCACTTTACAAGTGGTTGAGCTTGCTACACATGGGGCGTCTTTGTTTGCTGTAAGTTTCCGGATTGGGCTACACAATGTTGGATGTAGACAAATTGACCATCTACTAGTGTTCTGATATCATATTTGTGGATCCCAGTGATGAGAAGATCCCCACATACAACGACTCGGTGTGCTTTAACAGCACGGACTTCGGGTTTGGTGCAGTATATGCAGCTACTATCAGCGAGGCATCGCCGGTAAAGGGAATAAACGTCAAGAGAAGTATGGCGCCAAGGGTAGCGGATGCTATACCGGGATGGCCAGTCTTGACATTAACCTTGCTGTTAGCAAGTGGGCTACGCATGATTTAGGAAGTTTAAGATATATTAAGATACCAAATAGTACCAATATTATCTTAGCCCATAACACCTGCAAATTGATATATCAATATGATCTCGAGAGGATATATATTGTACAGAAACCCTTTCTAGCAAAAATAAACCAAACACAAAAGAAGATGAAACAATACTTTCTATCTGGGATCAACATGACGCTTCATACACTCGCCTACCAACCCCCTAGCTTGATAACATTGATGGATTCCAGCCCGGCTAGATCTTCACGTTACCCTTCTATAGGATAGAAAACCTAGTTAGACTTCTTAGAAGTCTTGGCAAGGCTCAAGTCAATCGAAAAAATGATGTAAGTGGCAACGAAAACACTGAAGGCGCTGCCAAAAATGACCAGAGGTTTACGAAGAGCTGAGGTAACAGAGTAATCATAACTGATAAACAACTGACGACCACGGAAGTCGTCGACCAGGTTTTCAGCCTTGACGAGAACAGCAGTGCGGCCAACAGTATCAAGATAAGTCCTGATCTTGGTGACTTCGATTTCCTTAATGGAAGAGTCAGGAAGATTGGTGTAGTAGCGAACATTCCTATTCATATTGTTAAATAATGTAATCACAATTCCCTTAATAATGCAGCAGACTTACTCAGCACCCTCAGGAAGGAGGACCTGAACGTTGACATTTTCATACTCAACACCCTCAGCCTGCTTGGGGCCATCAAAAATGGGAACAGCCAAAAGATAGCCGCCACTAGCAGTGATACGAAGGAAGTTACTGGCCTCAGAATTCCAGCCGACAGTAAAAGGGTACTTCCAACCACCGAAAATGGGGTAACGGGGCTTGGCCTGAAGTAGGGCTTCACGCATGTTGGAACGGAAGTGCGAAGTAGAGACATTGCCAATTACGTCAGTATAGTAAGGGTCCTGAGCACCGACAGGCAGGTCAAAAGTGAACTCAGTCAGAGCATAGGTACGAATACCTTGGTAACTGCTGTGGGCCCACTTGGCGCGATTGAATAGAGAAGAGAGATTAGCACCACGGTGATATAGATCATAGTTTTCTTCGAAAGCAATGTTACCGCCCCAGTGACTGACTTCTACGTCACGATCCAAGGTTTTCACATGAAGAACAGGTTTAGTAAACTCGTAGCGGACGCTTGCTGGGTACGCAGAGTTAGCGGGCTGGTCCTCGAAGGGGCCGTAGACAATCTTCTGACCCTGCTTAGCAGTGGAGCCCTTGATTTCAGTGTAATCGGGGATTCTTGTAGATGGAAACTTGAGTTCTGTCTTCTGCTTCGCGGTTTCATAAGGGGACTGGAAATATGCAGAGAAGTCGAACTTAAGGAACTGCGGCTCATCCTGAGCAATGGTCGCGGGAAGAGGCTTGAATGCCTTAAGCACATTGTAGGTAATACCTAAAGTCAGCTGTTCGCCGGCTTCTAATGAGCTAGGAAACTTGATCTGGTAGTATTGAATATCGCTGTAAATGATGGTATCATTAGCCTTACATTAGTACAAAAAAAATGCGACGTGCTGGCCATGTATGTGGTGTGTTGAACCGGATAAAACACACTTACTTCGCCGCGTTGTAATCCACAGGAGTGACGATGAAAGCGCCAGAGTTGGCATCCTTTTTGTTCTTCACCTCTAGACCACCAACCTGAGGAAACTTTGAAGCATCGAAGGCTAGGAAGTACTCGTCCTGACTCTTCTTGTCGACATTCTGGACCTGGACATTGACAGTCTCACGAGCATAGTTCTTCTCAAGCGAAACAATGCGCACTAGGTTGTTGTTCTTGAAGACAGCGGGAGGGGTGAACGTGACCGGCAGTTCAACCGAGGTCTTGGTAGCGACAGCGTCGGCAGTAGCAGAAGCGCTGGCGATCAAGCTGAGAACAACTGAATAGATTGATATTCTCATGATGTGCGGGATTCGGATTTGGGAGGTTTGAGAAGTTGGAAACTCGATTGGCTGGATCTATTTAATATACTGAACAGCTGTGCTATCAAAGTATTGGCAGGAAGATGGAGATATGGGTTAAAGTAGGATATTAAGACCTCAAATAATGGTGACGAGGCTTTGGCTTCGCAGTGAACTTGAGCGCAATTCGAAGCTCCGGAAAATGCATACGTTGCTGGATGTCAATTCCACGAATTGACAAGGGCTTACCGAATAACAGGCTTGCGCAAGCCGATGCTTAGCTCCAAGCGGGATGCAAGCTGTCTGAAACAGGCGCCACAAGGCATAGCCTTGAAGTGTGGCGTTTGGCTGTCCCCAGATGTGGCTCCATGTACCAGACTCAAAAATCCCGTTTCGAGTCCGATCTTGAGCTTAATCCCTGTCACGACATTGGGTCAACTTTGACAAAGATTGCATCCAGAGTACCGAGACGGGGATATATAGTGTTTGAGCATAGGGAGTTCTTAATATGTCACTGATTGATGACTTCCTTAAGAGCCTCAACATTTAGTCACTTATCTGTGCGTCCAGAAAAGGGAGTAAAACCGGTGCATTGGATATCTTGTGATAAGCATCAGTAACCTAAAGTGGCCTGAGAAATTGGCCTGATAATTGATTGAGAATTTTGACTGATAAGTCCACTTACGGACGATATCCGGCACGCCCTCGGTCAAATACAAGTTGAAGTCTGTCCTACCTTGTGCACAACTAGAGCTTCGGGTTCCAGGATATTTATAACTGTTGATCGATTGAGTAAATGATAACCGATATACAAAATGAGGCAGACGTTGGTGTGTCCCTCACTATACTGGCAAGCGGCTGTGGCTTCACCGGGGTCCATCCTGAGTTGATGTATTCATATGATTTCGTGATTCAGTGCAATTATATGTACATGATTATTCAAGGTACACACAGATGCGGGGTGTGGGACGACAATATTTAATTAGTTCAAATCAACCAATACCCCACGAGTAAAATGCTCCATGCAAGCCCCTCCTCAAACAAGCGTCCAGCCCCCCGTATCATGACAGTTGACGCGGGCTGAGTCTACTGCTGTGAACCAGCAGCTTAGACCTTCAGCTTCATGGAAAAGAAACACGTAAAGGAAATTAGAACCTAAATCGTGCCAAGACTTGGTCATGTATACGGTGATGAGCATTGAGGATTCACGCCAACTGTCACGACGCCTGTTGTTGCCTCAAATCACCATAGCTTTGAGGAAGGTGCAGCCCACTTTCCCTTCCGGGAATAACCCTAGTGATGAATTTCCTATCGCTTGATGTGCTTTTTTCCACTAATATGAGCTAAATAACCCCACGTTTCCCTTAGAACAATTGCAGAAAGCGGCTTGAGGCTGTGGGTCTAGTTCCCCATATAATCCTGTGTAATCTAAATACCAGCTTCGTCCCAACCCGACTGTGCTCTCAGTCCCACTCTTGTCCTCGACGCTATTCATCTGATATCACAATCTACTAAATAGAGTCTACCTTTGTGCCCCAGTTTCATTTCATTCCAATATTTTCCCGCAATGGTTGGTCTCGGTCCCCGTCCTGTCCCTGAACGCAAAGGTACGTTCCGTCAGTGCGAGTTCGGCTTTCCTACCCCACCACGATCACATATTGCCAACTTGTGATGGCTGTTTTCCGTTGCCTGGCGGTGCATCCCGTGAACAAAAATTTCCAACTCCCCACTATCAACTCCTAGATAGCTTTATCTGCTATGCCATGCTGTCTTTCATGTGTTGGCCACAAAACCGATCCGACCCTTTCTTTTCCGTTTCCTTCCCACGCCTCTAGAACATTCTGTTGGGCTGTAGTTACGCATCTTCTCCATGACGCCCGCCAAATCATAGGTTTCTATGCTTAAAACGGCAACCTAACATTCCGAGCCCCTAGTTCTTGTAACTGTAGCTATTTACAAGCTGATTTCCTCGTTTGTTCCGAATTCCGTTGTAGCGGTATAGTCAAGTCATTCCGCCACAAGCATCTATTATATTTCTTATGCGTCAACCATTTTTCAGAAATCACTAGGCCCGGACGTGCAGGATGTCATCCTCCATAAATAGGCTTTGCATGGCTTCCTAAGAATCACACAGCTTATACCTTTGAGCTTATTTGCTTGAGTGATCAGACGCTGAGTGCCAGTAAATAGTTTTCTCTGATGAAAACTTACTTAATAGTTCTTCGGTGGTCATATTCTTGGCTGTGCCACCCTGATTATGGGAAGTCAATTCCAAGTTGGAGTAGGCCGTGCTGTTTACTCCGCCGAAGCATCAGAATGAGGATGCATATTATAGATACTCGGAGGCAATATTGTCTCAAATTTGGACGAATTATAAAAGGGATAAGTCTTCTACTGTGCATTTCCATCTCCCATCAATCTACCCTCGCCTCGAATCTTGTTATTTCCTTCCTAACTGAGATTTCCGTCATATTTGGCGTACCTTCCTTCGTTGCCCGTTTGTTCCCCACGTTTTCCTCA
Source organism: Ambrosiella cleistominuta (assembly GCA_017139545.1). Taxonomy (NCBI): domain Eukaryota; kingdom Fungi; phylum Ascomycota; class Sordariomycetes; order Microascales; family Ceratocystidaceae; genus Ambrosiella; species Ambrosiella cleistominuta. Next base: position 11,483 of record JABFIG010000060.1, read on the forward strand.
TATGATTCACGTCATAAACCCCGGGGTTTACGGACTTTTATGAATTCCTCCTTTTCATAATATCCCAGAGTATTTATCCTCATACAATCAGCACAATTGCGGCTAGCCTATTTTGGTTTACTGTGTGTTTCTCGCCCAGTTGGATAGCAAATTTGCCACTCTCACCGTCATCATTCCGCTCGTCACAATCGGACAAGATGCAAAAGATAATCCCTAAAGACCGCACGATTGCCCCGGCCACGAAAGCCAAGTCCTATCACCACGAGGGCAAGCTTGACTCGCCCCAGCATCATCATGTCTCATATGTACAAAAGATCTAACCAGTTTCCAGGTTCGCTGGCTGATGTGCCGCCCAGTATAATTAACCAGCTCAAGAAGCTGGAAGAGATTTTTGTTGTCGATACTCAGAAGCTTAAGGCCATTACTGGCCAATTTGTTTCTGAGCTCGAGAAGGGTAAGTGTCGTCTAGATTAGGTCTCAGTAGTTCGTAAGGTTAACTTAGTGTTACACAGGTCTTTCTGTCGAAGGTGGCAGCATCGTAAGTGGAATCTTACCTATGAAATAATGGGACTGACTAATCATTTAACATCATCTTTCTAGCCCATGAATCCCACCTGGGTTATGAGCATGCCTACTGGTCATGAGACTGGTACTTTTCTCGCTTTGGACATGGGCGGCACCAACCTGCGTGTTTGCCAGATCACTCTGACTGAAAACAAGTCCGAATTTGACATAATCCAGTCTAAATACCGCATGCCCGAGGAGCTGAAGACTGGTGAGAAGGAGGAGCTTTGGGAGTATATTTCCGACTGTATCATGCAGTTCATTGAGACTCATCACGGTGATGCCTCCAAGGTTAACACGCTTGCTCTGGGTTTCACCTTCTCCTACCCCGCCGAACAGAACTACATCGACGAGGGTGTTTTGCAGCGCTGGACCAAGGGTTTCGATATCGCCGGTGTCGAAGGTCAAAACGTCGTTCCTATGTTTGAAGCCGCTCTGACCCGCCGAGTAAGTCAGCCAAACCCTCCTGTTGAAGTAGAGTCGTACTAACAAATTTTCAGGGTGTCCCCATTAAGATTTCTGCTCTTATTAATGACACCACTGGTACCCTGATCGCCTCTGCATACACCGATCCCAAGATAAAGGCCGGCTGCATCTTCGGTACTGGCTGCAACGCCGCTTACATGGATGTTTGCGGCAACATCCCTAAGCTGGCTCATCACAACCTGCCCCCTGACATGCCCATGGCCATCAACTGCGAGTGGGGTGCTTTCGACAACGAGCACGTTATCCTTCCCCGTACCAAGTACGACATCCAAATTGACCAGGACTCTCCCCGCCCTGATCAGCAGGCCTTTGAGAAAATGATCGCCGGCCTCTACCTTGGTGAGATCTTCCGTCTGCTGATGGTTGACCTTCACGAGAACGCTGAGTGCCAGCTCTTCCCTGGACAGGACATCTCCGCTTTGAAGAAGCCTTACACCCTAGATTCTTCTTTCCTGTCTGCTGTTGAGGAGGACCCCTTCGAAAACCTTCAGGAGACCTTCGACCTTTTCCAGAACAAGCTGAACCTGGTTCCTACCAAGCACGAGCTGGAGCTTATCCGCCGTGCCTGCGAGCTTATCGGTACCCGCTCTGCTCGCCTATCCGCTTGTGGTGTCGCCGCTATCTGCAAGAAGATGGGCTATACTAACTGTCATGTGGGCGCCGATGGTTCTGTGTTTAACAAATATCCTCATTTCAAGGAGCGTGGTGCCCAGGCTCTTCGCGAGATTCTGGACTGGCCCGAGAAGACCGACCCCAATGCCGAGGATCCTATTGAGATTCTTGCTGCAGAGGACGGTTCTGGTGTTGGTGCTGCTCTGATTGCTGCTTTGACGTTGGAGCGTGTTAAGGCTGGTAATCTGGCCGGTATTCTCCATCCCGAGAACTTCAGTAAATGAATGTTAGGTAGAAATATCTTGTTTGATTAGATATAAGTGTGGAAGTGTGATAACTACCTTTTGGGATAGCAAGCCGTGACTACGCAAATTAATGACAATGATTTATGACACAGATTCAATGACATGCATAAAGGTGACTTGCAAGTGATTCAGTATATTTTTATGTAATTATTTATTTTTAGGGTATAAATCCAACTCCTATTTTATCTTGCACAGTAAATGCCATCAGAATTACTCGGCATCCGGGATGTACGCTGTCGGCAAACGGTAGGCTTTCGGGTACAAATTAGTAAGCACATTTCGATCTAGGCCATATGTCATAACTTACTGTTGAGAGTCCAGTATCGCCGTCTCACGCCCTCCCATTCACCCTTGCCAGCCTCGGCCATCTTCTCCATATCAACAGGAATGTTATGCCAATCAATTTCCAAGCCAGCCTCAGCCATATGCATTTCCACTACTCTGGTGTAGACATCATAGCAAACCGGTCTGTCCGCACCAAGACCATTAAAGAAGCCAAAACGACCCTCAGGAGCCAGGAGGGTCGGTACAAACTCAGTGAAGAACATCTTCAACTGGTCATAATCCTCACCAAACGTGTCGAAGTAGATGGCATCATATTGCTCTCCCGTGACCACCAATTCGGGGAGCACACCCTGCCACTTGCCTCCATAGACCTTGAAGGCACCCTCTTCGGGGCCGCTCTTTTCCCACTCAGAGCCAAACTTGCACTTGGGACTGGAAGCAATGTATTCCAAGACAACCAGGTGAGCCTCGATGATGTGGTGACGGGAAGGCTTAGTGTCAGCGAACATGCCATCGACAATTCCCATGCCGAAGCCAATGTTGAGGATGCGGGCGCCAGCGGGGAGACCGGGTAGCAGGGCATCGACACTGCGGCGCATGATGTCCGTCTCCCAGGCCATCATGACACCGTTGTTGTCAGAGTCGACAAGCTTGCCGTCGGAGTACATAAGTTGAGACTTGAGGTAGTCCTCGCTGTTGACGTCACGAGCAGGCTCTTGGGTCTCTTTGGGTTCCTCAGGCTTTGGTGTTGCTTTTTTCTTTGATTCTTTTCCGGCCGCAGCTCCTTCATCTTCCTTCTTTTCACCATCATTCTCCTTGTCGCCAGCCTCGGTCATGACCTCATCCTCATTATCAGAGTCCAGCTCCTCATAACCGTCATTAGCAAACAAAGCGAGCAGCATCTCAGCGCGAACACCCGCATCTACGCAAAGCTGATAGAGCTCCTTTCTCCCCAAACGCAACGCCACACACCCCGGAGTCTCATCATTGTCATCCAGGTCATTCCAGATAGCACCGCAGAAAAGCAGCTCCTGAATCGCTTCTCTTGCCTCTTCAACACAGCCATCTTCGCCTTCAGTTCCATCGTCGTTGGGGTCCGCGGGGCCACAGGAACGGATAGCAGCGTGAAGAGGGGTCTCCCGGGTCGAAGGGTCCATGCAGCTGGCAGAGCCGGGTTCACTCAGGAGGGCCCGGAGGCCGTCCTTATCATGCTCCCAAGCATGCAGGAGGATCTCGCGGGTTGGGGACGGGCAGTCGGTAGAGATACGGGCTGTCAAGTTGTCATTGATTGGTTTGGCATGTTTGGCCGTGGTCTCCGATTGTGGGGTTGGCGTGGCTTCGGGGGCGGCGGTAGACATCTTGGATGAGAAATATCCTGAAACGTATAAGCACGCCAAATCAGGAAATAAAAATACCTGCAAAACGATGTTTGAGCCTACGTCATATGATGCTATGAGCAATGTCATTCTCTGTAAGGGTTCTAGAAGAATGTTAGGGTTAGAAACACACGAATTTTGACTGGCACAGTCAGCAACCTACTTGTCGCAGGGCTGAACAAAGTCATAGTGGGTCTTTTTTTTCGCAAAGGAAGCGCGGCTATGTAAAATTTAGATATATCTAAACTATTGATGTTGGAAGTGGGGCCCGATGCTTACTACCCGCTCTCAGTTGCAACCTTACACGTGCGGCAAGACCATCACTGATTGGTTGAAGGTGCCCTGAATGTAAGTAGTAAACTCGGTTGACTGCAGGTCTTGTCACTGAGGAGTTCGCAGTAAAATAACATGTTATATTTTCAGCCATAACTTTATTCGACACAAGATCACAACGAGCGATATATATTGAGAGACATGTGGCTTTCTGCTAGCTACTTATTTGTCGAGAGGTTGAGATGCCGAGTCTAAAATATGAATAGTATATATCTTGGTAGTGGATGCCATAGTTGCTCAACAAATATGGCAACTACTTCAAATATATATAGGAAGAGCACGAGATATTAAGAAAGTGAAAGGTTTTCATATCAAGGCCACACTGGAAGTCCTCGTCAAATGTTGTGTCACAGTTCCGGCAACTTTATTCGACCATCAGTAACTTGATATGTGACTAGACTCCGCTGTACATATCATTGTTCAATATGTTCAATACTTTTAAATATCTGCGGCATAGTTCGTGATACAAATTTCCTCATGTTTTTTCTCACTTGCTCTTTATTGTGACTTGATTGGAGACATTTGATCGGTGTCTAGATAGTTGAGCGTCCCGATTCACGAGTTATTACTCTTCATCCCGTGCAGAGCACAAGCGAGACCTGACGTACCGTCACATTGCATACCAAACATATCATACATAATAGTTGGACACGAACTCAGAAAATCCAGGCCATTGACTTAAACACAGAATCAGATAACTTCAACTCTGGAGTACGCAGCCGATTAATAGATATTCTTCGGACCTAAATATACATAGTCAAGTTCATTGATATTCCGCACTGGCACCACTGAGCTGAGGCCTTTTCCAGGTTGTCGTTACGTGGGATTGCTGTTACAACCTTGTTACTAGCGTTGACTGTTTTAGGACTAGACCTGGGCCATCCTTTATATTTATATGCCATACTGTCTGCGATCTGATGCTTCTTCTTTTACCTATCGATGTTGGTAATTGAAGACCTCAAGACTCGCAAAGTTGTCTGGATATCGAATCGCATCGGAGATCCCAAACCCCAATTTGAACCAGGTCATATCGTCATGAAATTCGGCGAGCAGCTTCGCACCAGCGTCATTCGCGAGTACGAGTGGGCGTACATTGACTACGATGGACTGAAAAACGAACTTCTCGACGGTGTGCGCCGCGGTGCCAACGCGACCACCACCATTTCCGATCCAAATAACAAGGGAAAAGGCAAGGCTAAGGGACCGTCGCCTGGTTGGTCTGAGGAAGATGAAGCGCGATTTGTCTCCAAGCTTGATGCCGAACTCGACAAGGTTCACACCAAGCAGAAGGTCAAGGCCATGGAGATTTCGCGTCGCATCCAGCTCAGCGAGAAGGAAGTTATGGAGGTTATTGGTCGCCTGAATGAGCGCACTGTTGGCGAAGATGCGCCAAGTGAGGAGGACTTTATGATGCTCGAGGAAGATCTCAGTGAGGTCATCGCAGACGTCCACGACTTGGCCAAGTTTGTGCAACTCAACTACACTGGTTTCTACAAGATTATTAAAAAGCACGACGTAAGGACCCGCCTCTTTTCAAGGCGCAATATAGAAATTTTGATACTAACCTGAAACTTCTGTCTCTAGAAAATCACTGGCTGGCATCTCAAGCCTGTCTTCGATGTGCGTCTCAAGGCGAAGCCGTTCTACAAGGAGAACTACGATGGACAAGTAGTGAAGTTGTCGAAGCTCTGGGATTTGGTTCGCACTCGTGGCAACCCCGTTAAGGGCGACAGCTCCGCTGGTGGCAACCAGGGCAGTTTCGTCCGCCAGACTACCAAGTACTGGGTGCATCCCGACAACGTCACCGAGCTGAAGCTCATCATCCTGAAGCATCTGCCCGTTCTGGTATTCAACCCCAACAAGGAGTTTGAAGTCGCCGACTCCGCAATTACCTCGATTTATTACGATAACCCAGATACCTGGGAACTGTATGAAGGCCGTTTGAAAAAGACTGAGGGTGCTGAGGCCATCCGTCTCAGATGGTACGGTGGCATGAAGAATGATACCATCTTCGTTGAGCGCAAGACGCACCGTGAGGACTGGACTGGCGAAAAGTCGGTCAAGGCTCGTTTTGCTATCAAAGAGAAACACGTCAATTCTTACATGAAGGGTGAGATCCTGCCTGCTGCTCTGTTCGAAAAAGCCCGCAAGGATAAGAAGAAATCTGAGAAGGCGATTGCTGAGGACGAGCGTCTGGCCAAGGAAATTCAATACGAAGTTTTGAAAAATGGATATAAGCCTGTATGTCGGTCTTTCTACAATCGTACCGCCTTCCAGCTTCCTGCCGATTCCCGTGTCCGTATCTCCTTGGATACTGAATTGACTATGGTCCGTGAGGACAACCTCGGTGGTGTCACTCGCTCCGGAGATAACTGGCGTCGTACGGATATTGGTATCGACTGGCCCTTTTCTCAGCTGCCTGCAGGCGATGTTGAGCGCTTCCCATATGCCATTCTTGAAGTGAAGCTGCAGACTCAGATGGGCCAAGAGCCGCCGGAATGGGTTCGCCAGTTGATCTCTAGTCATCTGGTAGAATCTGTTCCCAAGTTTTCCAAGTTCATTCATGGCACAGCTACTCTGTTCCCCGATCGGATCAACCTGCTGCCCTTCTGGTTCCCTCAAATGGATGTTGATATCCGCAAACCTATCACACACAACTTTGGTATCAAGCGCCCTTCCATCGAGGCCGCCGCCTCTACTTCAGACGATGACGATGATTTTGCCTCTGATGATGATGAGGACTTTAGACCAGGAAACTCCGGTCGCCCCTCCGGTGCGCAGACGATTGTCAACGAGATCTCCGGTGATCCCGAGAACCAAATCAGCGATCAACCCGCTTCAAACGATGCCTACCTGATATACGATTCTGATGACGAGTATGACGAGGATTACTACTTAGAAGAGGCTCGTCGTGTTGGTGGTCTGACTTACTACTCCACCGTTGCTCAGGCTAAACTTCACAAGCTGAGGAGTGGTCTCAAGTCTGCTATCAGTATTCTTGTTCCCAAGTCTCGTGGATCTGCGATTCCCCGTAACGACCGTTTGTGTATGCTCTACGGCAACCAAGAAATCCAGAGCAAACGGTTCAAGGCACCCAAAGGCAAGAAGATTCATGTTCCTGTGCGTATCGAGCCCAAGGTCTACTTTGCGGCTGAACGTACGTTCCTGGCGTGGTTGGAGTACTCTATCTACATTGGTACCATTGCCGTCACGCTGCTAAACTTTGGCACCAAGCCCACTGCTGCTTCTTTTGTTGTTGCCGGTGCTTTTACGCTTCTGTCTATCATGACTCTTCTCTACTCGGTGGGCATCTACCTTTACCGCAGCCAAGCTATTCGGACCAAGCGGGTAGCGAAGTACTACGACTGCTGGGGTCCTTCGGTCTTCTGTGCGTCTCTACTTGTGGCAGTGGCTTTGAACTTTGGGTTTGAGGGTAGAGAGCGTGGCATTTGGTAAAAAATGACGTGGTGGGGTTTCATTGGAATATGAGCGTCTCAGAGTTGGTCAAGGTTGTTTCTTTTGTCTACTGTTTAGCATGGCTTTTGTGTCTGTTTTATGCTCATATGTTCGTCGATATTGGTATGAATGGGACTTGCACGGCGTGTTTTTCTCTTGTTTTTCTTATATAATGCCATAATTGGCTACCATCAATCAAAATCTTTCTTTTTATCATGTTTCAAGACCTTTGCAATTGTATACACCGATATTTAGTCACTTTTTCTGCCATGGAAACTCCCAAGTCGTCTCAAATATGTTCATTCATTAAATTAAATACTTGATAACAAATCTGGTGAGACGCACCCTGCAGCAAAAGACACTTTGCCCGCATAAGAAATAATTCCCTTAGAACACAACCTAAATGACAGAGCCTAGGCCAAACCTGAAATTGAAACCACAAAAAAAAAAAGATAAGAAGCCAACGTATAACTGTGATCAGACTTGGCATTTCCGGATACCAGAGATTTGTCAAATAAGATAAGACAAAAGAAAAGAAGATTGATAAGATGTCAGCGAAAGTCAAGAAGTGAAAAAAGATATATAAACACATGGCAGGGGAATAATGCGAGCAGTAACAAAAAAAATAAACAGAAAACAAAGCAAATATAATGCCACCCAACCAGTGCATAGATACATAGGTGACTCGTCAAGCCTCTCATCAAAGTCGTCAAGCGAGTTGCGATCCATTAGTACATGAGTAGCCGACCACTCCAAATATTTTTAGGGAAAAGTCTCAAGATTTACTGGGCCTGGCCGTAGGCTCCGGGAATTGGAACCGCCGCGTAGGTGGGCTCCTCGGCAGCAACCGGTGCAGGCTCGGGAGTGCTACCCCGCTGGCTATTGTGTATCACCGTCGGCAGTGGAGGGGCGACAGTCACCGTGGGCGAGAACCCACTGTTGCCACTCTTGGGGGTAGCCGAAGGTGCCTTTACCGGCGGTTTCTGCAACTTAAAGTTGAACTCAGACGTAGTGATGGGCGCCGGGGCGGTCTTCTCAGATATGGAGGTCTCAAACTGGGACTGCGGCTCGACAAAGCGGGCGCCGGCGCCGGGGGTGAAGAGGGAGGCATTGGGGGCGGCTTGCGACTCGATATCGTTCATAGAGGCGAACTGACTTGGGGGGAAGCGGGGGGATAGAGCGTAAGAGGAGAAGGCGGGGGACTTGGGACCGCCGGCGGACATGGACATGGCAAAGCCGGGGGTGTTGGGCGCGGACTGGGCGCGGAGCTGGGCGAGATAGAGGTCAGAACGGGCCTTGTCGCGGTTATTCATGGTCTTGCGGAGGCGGCGCTTGGTGTAGTAACGGTAGAAGATGACGGTGTAGAGGGCGATGCAGATAACTTCGATGACGATCTCGATAATCATGCAGATGAGGGCCCAATTTTGGAGGCGGCAGACGAGGGCATAGTCGACTTTTTGGGAGAAGACTTGGGCGCGCTTGTTGTCGACGCAGGACCAGCCCCACATGTCCTTGTTATTGCTGTTATTACGGGTATACTGGAAGATACCAGCGGCGATGGCCCAGAGGACCATCGAGACGATGAACCAGCCGATGGCAAACATAGTGTAGTAGGTCTGGACCTTTTCGGCGCGCCGGTGGCCGCCACGGCAGTAGGCAATGAAGACGATGATGCAGGCGGTCAGTGAGATGCAGGCCATGGTGAGTACGAGCACCTGGGGCCAGATCTTGGTGCCCTCGGCCCATGCAGGCATGGCGCTCTGCGAGGGCAGGGAGCGGGTAGTGTTGAAGATGGCAAAGGTTGACGAGAGCATGGCGAGGATGATGAGGGAGCAGCTAAAGTTGACGCCGCGGAGGGCAAACTTAGCTAGTCGGACGCGGGTCTTAATCTTGAGGTCCCGGGCCTGCTCCTTGTCGGTGATGGCTTCGCGCTTCTCGAGGATCTGCTCCTCGCGGAAGGTTGGGCTGAAGGGGTTGTCAAATCTACGGACGCCGGGGGACTTCATGGCGCTTTTAAGCGGGAGGTTGGGGCCGTTGGAGCCACCGGCAGGGATGGTGGCATACTGCTCAGTGAGTCCGTTGGAGCCGGCAATATAGCCAAAACCGACGTCGGCAACTTGGTTGTCACTGAAGGGAGACTTACTGTCGACGGGAGAGACGACGGCAGTAGCCTCGGCAAAGCGAGGAGTCCGTGGGGGCTTGAGAGAGTCGTTGGTGGAAGTGGTGGAGTTGGAGCCGTTGGACATGGTCCGGGACGGCGAGGTGAGATCAAGGGCCTGTGGCCGCTTTTTCTCGTCTGTAGTGTCTGTGTGTTAGATGGGAGCACAAGAGAAAGACCAGGCATGAGTTGTACGAACCTGATGGCGACATTGTGGAATGTATTTGTATATATAGATATATATATGTGTGTGTGTGTGTAAGTGATGTGTTTTCAAGACGATAACTTGGAAGGTATCAATCTTTTTTGTATGGGCCCGGGGCCGAAGGTGATTTAAGTTGTGCGAGAAGAAGCAGGCAGGCGGAAGTGTCAACAAAGATGAGAAGACAAGTGTGTTCAATAATGTATGTAGATGTGTAAAGGGATATCAATGCTGAATAGCTTGGGATAATGGAACAAAAAGAGACAGAAGGAAACAAGTATTGGTGTTAGTTGTTTGTTTTGTTTGAGTGAGACCAGCTGAAGATCAAAAGAGGGAAGATGAGGAAAAAGAAGTAGAAGAACGCAGGTAATCCAAGTTAAGTACGGCTAGTGAGCCCGCGGATCCAGTGATCAGGCCAGGTAGGAGCTACTGTATGTACAAGTGGATGGCTGCGTGCTGGGCAGCTTGAGGCTTTCTGCGAGAGGCCAGTGGGGTTGCTTGCTCGTGTCGTCGTCAGTAAAGTTATGATCTAGCACTATAGACGAAACGGTGGCAGGGTCCAGACGATAGCGTTTCTCTATATTTGAAGCACACGAGAAAGGAGCAAGAGTAATGACTATGATAATAATGATATGATAATGTAATAAACATTCAAGGACGAGGAAGAAGAGAAGAGACGAGGGAAGGAGTCAGGGAAGCCGGTGGGCGGCAGCTGCATGCTGATATGAGAACGAGAAGCCGGGGATGGTGAGGAGGATGGGGGTGGGCGACTGGATAATGAGTGAGCTGCAAGGATTGCACATGGGATTTCAAAATTTGGGATTTGACGATGGAAGGGTAGGGGTGGAGGGGTGTAGGCGTGTAAGTCGGGCGTGTAAATGAAATGACGACGGGTTACAGTAGCAGCCAAGTGACGGCGCCGGCAGGTTGCAGTGGGAAAGGTTTAGTAGGCAGGAAAATATTTGAGTGCTTTCTACATTGTGTTCTTCTGGATATGAGGGAGAAGTTGACGGGCGGTTGCAGATTGTGGATCATGACTTTGCCATTAAGATTTGTAACGGTTGGGTCATATAAGACGGTCTTGTATGGCCTATATGATATGGTTCGAGGCACGTAAATGTGTATATAGCTTCATATGTTCATTTTTAATATGTCAGGTACAAAAGGGTTTTGTGGCCGTGGTGAGTGACTTCGCAAATTATCATAATAACAATTAAATGTCTCGAGATGGATTAATATTTGAATGTTGTTTTGTTCGCCACAGCAAAATTAGACGCTCGTCTGATTGACTTTATAACTTCAGGACTGAACCGCCAGGAATATACAGTCATGGTCTTTCCACGTCAATAACTGGACCGAGATCCCTCGATATGTGCTATTCTCAATGAGAAATCCCTAAATATTCAGTTTCTCTTAAGAAATTTCCCTCTCCTGGCTTGATCAATAGATGCCATCATTGTTGTTTGCTTCAAAGCCGTGATTCGTCGATCTGATAGGAGGAAATCCCAGTATTTTAAACGCCCAAACCCCGGCCCTCGTGTGTCTCTGTGCGCCATTGTCTTCCAGCCAATCTTCAAGCCCCACCAACTCAACTGTCTTGCTTCTCCTCTGATAGCGAGACTTCCCGGCGTCTACAAATTTGAGGGGCCCTTCGGATGGCCGTTCCAGTTTTGAGGTCCGGCATGCAGGACAATGAATCACGAGCTTGGAGACACTTAGTATCGTGTAAGCTTCAAATCTGGGCAAGGATCAGGGACACAGTGACAGTACAGCAAAAAATTGTCAAGACATCGTGGCCTGCAGTCATTGATTACTCGGGTTCTTCTTATACAGTTTAGAGAGATACCCGTTTCCACTACTGAGTAGCTTTAAGCCCCCAAATCTTATCGGTGCCCACATGATATGGAATTCCCCCTTCCGCAATTACCACTGAGAGAATAAAAACGAAAAAAAAAAAGAGCAAAGCTGCTACATAATGGTATTTTCAGTCACATTGGGGGAGAACCAACAGTTGTCGCCATCGAAAAAAGTGTGTGCGTCACTCGGTGTGAAGTGCTACATAGATTCCATACGCGTTGCATCTAGAGATAAACGTCTGTCCACTAAAAGCTGCAGTATAATACATTCTGAGACTTCCTCGCATTTATGACAGCTGTAAGGGTCGAGACAGACACATCACAAGTCGATATCAATCACGGATTTTATGTGATTGACGAACACGTGCAGCTTTTGTTATTATAGTTGATGTATCAAATCCCGATAGGGTTGCTACCTCGAGTTCGAGTCCATCGGTACTTACTTCATTTGTTCTGTTAGGTATCACCAATTCGCAAAAACCAAACATCTTGCCAGCAAACAACAACCTTACGAAATTCTTCTTGAAAACAACTTCATTTTTTCTTGTTTTCTTCACCATTAGCATCATTATCTTGCTTCACTACTATCTATATACTTCTTTCAAAACAACTTCACCAAAAACTTGCATTTCTGCTGCCAAGCTGATGAGCTGCAAATCCCTGCTACTCGACCTCTCATTGGCCAATCTCACACTATCCCAGCGCCAATCACAAAGACCTACCCCAACTTAAAATGAGGAAACTGCAAGCTTTCAAGCTTCTACTTGCCGCTGGCGCTAAGCCTAATCGGGTATCACAAAAGATTGAATTTGCATTTCATTGGTTGGCAACCAACCACTTAGGCAGGCGGCATGGGTTGAATTTTATATCTTAGTCTGACAAAAAGAAGTGTTGGGGGGTGCCTTTTTTTCTTTTTTTTTTTGGACAAGATATATATACAGCTGTATGTAAACTGACACACGAGCGTTTATTGGTTGAGACAATCGGTTGAGGAGTATCGGTGGCTGTGATGGGATCCACTTGATTATGCATTGAGGGTGGTGGTCGGCGGTAAGACTGAAGGGACTTGATCGATAAAGTGATTGGGTCTGTTGGAAGATATCATTAGAGGTCACTATTTTGCTCTAACATTAGGTTATAACTGGTAAAAAACTAAGACTTGTTGATATCCTCTTGTACGTGGGAGCTATGCTGATTATGTAGGCCCACGCAGTTGAATCTTAAAATCTATAGTCAGTTTAGTCAAGATCTCACTTTGCAAAAATATCAGCAATCAAGTGACACCAGAGACCGAATCTTGGTACCCTGTAAACTTCTGTAGGCTGACTAAAGGTCTGAATATTTACACTATATAAATTCATTTACATGAGCTAGTCCAAGCTTTCCCTCACGACACACTATATCTTGTAAGCATGAACATGTGACTATAGCTTCTAACTTAAAATAGTTCACATAAATTACCAGTACAACCCATTTAAGAATGATAGTGTACGATGTAACTGTAGTATGGTATCTCGTGTAAGAAGTATTGGAGTGGCACCATATTCTCAATATGCGGCATATGCCATATTGCTGCCACTTCCTAGATGGCATGGAGGTTTGTTCATATAGACCACCATCAATCTGTGGAACCAACAAAAGTACACATCAAGAGAAATCCAAATCTGATTATTACATCTGAGTATTTAGTCCTTAGATTGAGAAAAGCTAACCATGGTCTATACTTCTATCAGTTCTATATATATCCCTTTGTGCTCCTTGATATGCTGTGTCTCACTACACATTACTTTGCTAGAATATGAATGTAGACACATGATAGAACTGGGACAACCTTACATTGGCTGGTGATTAAGATGGATTTATGTTCATTTTTAACTTAACTGGACTTGTGTTATGTATTTGATTGATCGAATATGTAAGAGTTTCAATCATTTGGTTCCAGAGGTTCATGATACTTCGGCATGCCAGTCTGACCCATCATACATGTTCACTTCACAAGAACCGGTCCATCTACCCCATTTAGATAATCCAACTGAAAACTTCAATAATCGCTGAATATGACAATGTTTGGGGAAGCAGATACAACAGCCGTAGCAATTATTGTTCATATCTTCTGAATTCTATTGTCATAGGTTTCAATATGTGTATGCCAACTATCAACCGGCCCTATGGCGCAACGGTAGCGCGTTTGACTCCAGATCAAAAGGTTATCCGTTCAAATCGGGTTGGGGTCACATCCTTTTGATATTTTGATGGAGAATCATATTCGGATATCACGACGTTGGTGTTAGTTTCGTACGTGCAAGACTTGTTTTTCTTCTTTTCGAATATTTTGTCTACGTATTCTGATTTTCAGTACCGTTTCTTTTTCTTGTATTTGGTATGTCGATTCGCGTGAAATATTAGGAATATACCTGACTCATAAAATCAAGGGTTAAGAAGTTTACCCGACAGTTATCCGATGACTGGCGGGGCAGAGGCCCTGCTTTTATCTCTTATCGCACAAGTGGGGCATAGGCCATGGTGACTACAGTATCATTCAAGTCTCTTGCAAGCTACGGGTGATAACCCACAAATGGATTTGTGGGTTAGAAAATGCTACCGACTAGGAAACTGATGAAGATGATGAAAAGCATTTTTAAATAATAACTACGGTAGATTATAACATCATTAACACGCATTCGGATGTAACGCATGGATACAATCGACCATTGATGTTCATAGTGCTTATGTGTCTAAAGAAACTGTAAAAATTTGTACCAAAGTTGAGAAAATCTGTAGAATGTCAATATCATTGTTCTAAAATATTGTCTTTAATCTAATTTGTACTCCCATGTTCAATGCACTTCAGCACCTAAAGCTGTTAGTGCAGTGCTATCCAGCGATGACTAACACGGGCCAATTTTTTCTGGCAGCACAGAATTTCCACACTCACAATTTTCGGCAGCCACAACCCCTCCAGAACTTAAAGTGACCCATCCTGCTCTACATCACACGTCGCGGCCGAAGGACATTACCAGTACGCCCGTCATATTGTTTTTCTGCCCCGAATTCTCAAAGTCCCGGAGACTAACCGAGTGCCTGCATTTATCCCTCCCCACCAGAACGCAAGAGACAACACTAAGCTTCCCCCTGTCTCTTTTCCTACCAATTATCGCCCCGCCTTTGAGTCATCCAACGTCAATCTATCCATCCGTCCATCACCACACCCACCATCACAATGTCCAGTACTGAAGAGCCCAAGATTGAGGACCCCAAGGTCGACAACAATGCCCAGTCCGACGACGAATCCGGCGACGAACAGCCCAAGTCTATCCTGAAGAAGACTGCTGTCATCACTGCCCCTGCCGCTCCTGAGAAGCCCTACCTCCCCCCTCAGACTGATCCCAAGGACCTCGACCTCAAGTCTTTATCGCCCCTCACCCCCGAGATTATCGCCCGTCAAGCAACCATCAACATCGGTACCATTGGTCATGTCGCTCACGGTAAATCTACTGTCGTCAAGGCCATTTCCGGTGTCCAGACTGTCCGTTTCAAGAACGAGTTGATCCGTAACATTACCATCAAGCTTGGTTACGCCAATGCCAAGATTTACATGTGTGACAACAAGGCCTGCCCTCGGCCAGGCTGCTTCCGGAGTTACAAGTCTGATAAGGAGGTCGACCCTCCTTGCGAGCGTGAAAGTTGCGGTGGTACCTATAGACTTCTTCGTCATGTCTCGTAAGTTTTATTCCTTGCCGGCAAATACGGACTGGCACTGTAAAAAACTCGGCCGGAGGACCCACCGTGTCCAATTTTTATACCAATCGACCTTGTGCTAACCACCGAATACCTGCAGCTTCGTCGATTGCCCTGGTCATGACATTCTCATGAGCACTATGCTTTCAGGTGCTGCCGTCATGGACGCTGCTCTTCTTCTCATCGCCGGTAATGAATCTTGCCCTCAGCCCCAGACTTCTGAGCACTTGGCTGCTATCGAAATCATGAAGCTGGACAAGATCATTATTCTCCAGAATAAGGTTGATCTTATGCGTGAGGAGGCCGCCAAGCAGCATTATGAGTCTATCCAAAAGTTCATCCGTGGTACCGTTGCCGGCAAGTCGCCTGTCATTCCTATCTCCGCCCAGCTTAAGTTCAACATCGATGCCGTCAACGAGGCCATCGTCAACACCATCCCCATTCCTCCCAGAGATTTCACCCAGGATCCCCACATGATTGTCATTCGTTCCTTCGATGTCAACAAGCCTGGTGCTGGTATCGATGAGCTCAGAGGCGGCGTTGCTGGTGGTTCCATTCTCCACGGCGTGCTCAAGCTCGGCGACGAGATTGAGATTCGCCCTGGTATTGTTACCCGTGACGACAAGGGTTCCCTCAAGTGCACTCCTATCTTCTCCCGCATTGTCTCTCTCAACTCCGAGACCAACGATCTCAAGTATGCCGTTCCTGGTGGTCTTATTGGTGTCGGTACTCGCATCGACCCTACTCTGTGCCGTGCCGATCGTCTGGTCGGTTTCGTTCTGGGTCTCAAGGGCAGATTACCCGAGATCTACTCCGAGATTGAGGTCAACTTCTTCTTGCTCCGCCGCCTGCTCGGTGTCCGTACTGCCGACGGAAAGCAGGCCAAGGTTGCCAAGTTGGCTAAGAACGAGGTTATCATGGTCAACATTGGTTCTACCTCCACTGGTGCCAAGGTTGCCGCTATCAAGAACGATGCTGCTAAGCTGATCCTGACCTCTCCTGCTTGCACAAACATTGGTGAGAAGGTTGCCCTGTCTCGTCGTATCGAAAAGCATTGGCGTTTGATTGGTTGGGCTACCATTGCTGCGTAAGTTACTCTTTGTCACAACTTTGTATCTTTCTATACTAACATTGCCTTTAGTGGTATCACTCTTGCCCCTTCCACTAGCTGAAAGGTTCACAGCCTGGACTATATCTCTCATTCGTCCCGTCTGAAGCTACCTTATGGTTCCTTCCAAAAACAGTAAACACCCGACAACCGATCTGTAATAGTCATCCCATCTTCGTGTATCATTTTCTTGTCTGTTTCTTTGGACTGCCCACAATAGTCGATTATATAATAATCCTCAATTGTAGTCGCCCAAAGTCAAGGTTGATGTACATACATACACAGGTTGTGGTGTTATTCATAACAGATTCGTCTCGTGAAAATTGGCCTTAGAAAGACGAAGGTGACGACAACGACAACGAAGGCGTGAAATGTCTAAAAAGCTTTGTGTTTGGGAACTTGGGAATAGTATATGTTTGGATAGTGATTGTTTTGTTCTTTATCTAATGAGAAGGGAACTCTTTTATACATACCATCATTGGGAAGGGTATCTGGGAGCCCATCATCTCATAGTTTGGATACATGGAATAAAGGGAAAAAGGAATGGGAAAATTTGATTTGTTTTACGTCTGAACATGAATTTGCTTGTGATATATATATGATCGGTTGTTACATGCGTCATAATTATTATTGTTACGTTGTTACATGTGCCAGGATATCATTTGCGCACCTTTTGCGCATGTTTGACTAGATCTCCAATGACAGCCTCCAGGGCCTCTTCCTCTTTGACCTTCTCCTCGTTTGCCTTCTTCCAATATGTGAGGGCCTCCTTGACGTCCTCTTGTAACTTCTTCAGCTTATCTCTATGTGCAATGAGTTCCTCCTCAGTCATTCCTTTCAATGCGACATCAGTGGTCCCGCAGAGTTGCTTCACGGAGACCAGGTCGAGTTGCGGGGGCATATCGTCCTTCCGCCGTTTCGAGGTGCCTTCTCCAGATTCTCCGCTCTTTTTGGCCCGAGAGTCAGTAGATTCTCTAGGCGACTTGCCGGAAGGAGCTGATAGAGATGGCAGGATAAGTTTCTTTTGTTTTGAGGCAGGAAGAATCTCATCTAAATCAATTGGCACACCTAAAGACACCAGAAATAGATGACGAATTCGGCAGCGAATCCAGTCAGGAGGTGCCAATGATGGTGGGGCAACAAGTTGTGACCATAGTGATGCACTTCTTGTGGTTAAGAAATATATATTCTCCTTACTCAAAGGAGGAAGTTCGGGTGCGTTAAGAGTCTCAGGTGGGAAGAGCATGTTCAAGTAATTTTCCATTTGCTCAGGAATGCCATCTCCATCAACACCTTCGAAATCGGGAACCGGCTACATGATATATTAGTTGA
Source organism: Ambrosiella cleistominuta (assembly GCA_017139545.1). Classification (NCBI taxonomy): domain Eukaryota; kingdom Fungi; phylum Ascomycota; class Sordariomycetes; order Microascales; family Ceratocystidaceae; genus Ambrosiella; species Ambrosiella cleistominuta. The sequence goes on from JABFIG010000060.1 coordinate 29,294, forward strand.
ATTTGAGAAAGAGCAAAACACAAGTAGTCAGTTGTTGACTTACAAACGATAAAAGTGGGGTTACAGGCATCGCCGGCGAGACGGGGAGCGGGGCTGCTATTGGTGCTGGGGCTTGGAATTCAGAGTCGTCGAAATCGCCAAAACTGTCCCCATCACCTCCACCTTCTTCAAAATCATCAAAGTCGCCGAAATCGTCAAAATCATCATCACCTGCTGGAGGATCCAATGACCCAACTGGACTTTGAAGATGACGAGAAGATTTGCACCTGAGTTTTGGAGAGGTCGGGGTCGACAGTGATGGGGATTTTGGAGGTTCTATTCTGGTCAGACTCATAACACCTAGCCGTTGTATTCAAGGACTTACCAAGAAAAGGACTAGCGACAGAATCGTCCTGTGAGATGGATATTGTTACAGGCGATGGCTGAGTAACTGAACTGTCATCTACAGGCTGTAATACAACATCCGGGGTTGCATCGGTTGAATGTGTTTTTTGGACATGTGGTGGTCTGGAAGGAAGCCCTTCAGGTGTCTCTTCAACGACTGTAATTGGGACAGGAAAGTCACCAGGTACTGATGCCTTGCGTTCTCGTGGCTCATCATCCAAGCTACCATCTTCCATGGCCGGCTCCAACCCATTACTTTCTTGAATCATGGAAGGTTCGGGCTTAAGGGATCCGGTCTCCGGCGCATTTCCTTCATGAGAGTCGGATCTTTCTGATGAAACATTGCCGGTGGGTTCAATTTCATTATCATAATCAGATTGTGAGTTAACTTGGTCAAGAACCTCAGATTCGGTAGTAGATTTGGCTGCAGTCTCTGTCTCAGTTTCGGAATCTTCGTCCTTTTGTGATTCTTCTGTTGCTCCAGAGGGATAATTTCCGCCAACGGCAGGGGATGCAGTCTTGATACTGCTAGTATCTGATTGCAATTCAGCGTCATCATCTTTGGCAGGTGGTTGTAATGTAGGGTATGGGCTAGCAAGTTCCGACTGCGCATCAGAGAAGTGGTCTTCCGATTCGTCGGCTGATGATTCGGCTGAAGTCACAGGCTTTAGTATTGGTGTATGTAGGATGCTACGATAATGGCGAACATACCTAGGTCATGGGCTCCAGGATCGGCTTGACCTTCCGGGGTAGGAGGTTCAAGACGATTATCATCGTGAGGCTTTTCCGAGGCCATGCTGTGTCGACGATGGTAGCTCTATTCTATGCGGAATCCAGTTGATTGAGTCGGGTTGAATTGGTAGTTGTTACTAAATGGGTGCAAACAGTAGATTACAAGTTCAGAAAGTGTTCGTGATTCGGTGCGCAGATCGTCGGTAATTTGTAGGCAGACGGTGAACTGGTGAACTGGATCGTGGGATCGTGAGTCGTGTGGAAGAGGAAAATTGACGAGTGATTATTCGAATAAGATGTATGGGGTGCAATTATCACAATGTCTGCTGAATATATTCTGTAATAAGATCTCAAAGCAATTGAGCGCAAAATGGTTAGTGAACTAACTGACGATGCGATGGTGGTCAATTGCCCTTTCCTGTAATTAATGCTAAGGTGGAGTGGGTAGGCTTAAAATTGACAGGGGTCTGCCGCAGAAGCTCTGGGGAACATTGACGCTTGTCTTGCCGACACCGCGCCACATATGTGCCCAATCTAGAGATAAATGTGACACTTATACTGCGCGCTAGCCAACGCGAGACAAGCATTGTCGCTGGGAACGCAGCAACCAGAGCTCTGTCAAAAAAAAAATTCAGAAGTTAAACAAAGGAAGCAAGGCTCTTGTGATCGAGCTGCAAGCCGCTATCCTACGTCTTTTTGTTATCATCGTCGGCTTGGCTTTGCTCTTGACGTCAACGACAGGCTCTTTTTGTTATGTGTTCCGTCTAGATTGATTAATCTTCTGAAAGCAGTAAGCAATTGATTATCAAATATTTTGAGTTGTTCCTTTCGCTTACAATCTACTTGACACAGCATCGCTAGATCCCTAGTATCCGCGACGCGATAATTATAATCGATCAGCCTTGTACCTACGATATTTTCTCGGCTTACGAATCTACGACGAACATCCACCTCTATTCAAACACAATGTCATTCTCTTTCGGTACTTCTGCTTCCGGGAGCTCCTCAACTCCGGCGACGTCAGGCAGTCTCTTTGGCAGTGGCACTGCTTCCAGCGGAACCAGTGGGTTCAGTTTCGGAGGTGCTAAGCCTGCCACTCCTACCATCAGTGCTCCCTCTGGCAGCCTTTTCGGCTCTTCTATGACTACTGCTCCTTCTAGCGGGCTCTTTGGCTCTAAGCCTGCGACCGGAGGTAGTTTGTTTGGCAGTGCTACCGCTTCTACCCCTACTACCTCTGCCCCCACATCCAGTGGTCTTTTCGGTTCTGGTACCTCAACTACCCCAGCAGCTCCTTCTACTGGCGGTCTTTTTGGTTCGAAGCCGGCTGAGAGTTCCACTCCGGCATCCGGTGGTCTTTTTGGCAATACCAGCACCACGCCTGTCACTACCACTCCAGCTGCGGGCGGAATTTTCGGTGGAGGTGCCACTACTACTACTGCACCTTCTTCTACTAGCTTGTTTGGAGCTAGCACGACTCCTGCAAAGGCTGGTGGTCTCTTCGGTGGTACCAGCTCCACTACGCCCGCTGGTGCTCCTCCCGCTACTAAGCCTGCTGCCAGTAGCCTCTTTGGAAATACTTCGACTACCACACCTGCCTCAACTACTCCTGCGACTGGTGGGCTCTTCGGCGCTAAGCCTGCAGGCTCTTCTACTCCCACCTCCACGACACCTGCAACTGGCGGCCTCTTTAGTGCCAAAACCGCAGTTCCCGCTACCACCAACGCCCCTGCTGCCGGTGGCCTATTTAATAGTGGGGCTACGTCCACTACTCCCGCCCCTGCTGCTGGTGGCTTGTTCGGAGCCAAGCCTGTGGATACCAAAACAACTACATCTACCATTACCCCTGCCACTACCTCCACTGCCGGTAGCTTATTCGGTTCTAAGCCTTCCACCACTGCCGCCCCCGCTTCGACTACCGCTCCTGCTACCGGCGGTCTGTTTGGTGGAGCTTCCACTTCCACCCCCGCCACTACTGCAGCCTCAACAACCGTTACTACTGCTCCGGCTGCTGGTGGTCTCCTTGGTGCCAAGCCTGCAACCACTACTACCATCCCTGCTACCGGTAGTCCCTTCGGATCCAATACCACGACCTCATCTGTTCCTACCATCACTGCCGCTCCTGCTTCTGGTGGTCTATTTGGCGCCAAGCCTGCTACCACTACCGCGACCACCTCATCGGCTACTACCACTACCATTACCACGGCCCCTACCGTGGTTAGCAATACTGGCTTCAATAGTGCCAAGCCTACTACTACCACGACAACTGGTGGAGCTTTAGGTGCCTCTACTGCAGGCCCAGCCTCTCAGCTTCCTCGCCTTAAGAATAAATCTATGGATGATATCATCACCCGGTGGGCCTCTGATCTTTCGAAATACCAGAAGGAGTTCAAAGATCAAGCCAGTAAAGTGGCCGATTGGGACCGCTTGCTCGTGGATAATGGAGAGAAGATTCAAAAGCTGTATCTCAATACCTTTGAAGCAGAACGTGCTAGCAACGAAATTGAGAAGCAGCTCATGGCTGTGGAAAGCCAGCAAGATGAGCTTGAAGCTTGGCTTGACAAGTATGAGGCTGAAGTGAAGGAAATGGTTGCTCGCCAACACGGCGCCAATGATCAACTTGGCGGTCCCGACCAAGAGAGAGAACGTACCTATAAGTTGGCCGAAAAGCTCTCAAAGACTCTGGACGAAAAGAGCCATGATCTTGGCAAGATGGTTGACGAGATCAATGATATCTCCGCTACTCTCAGTAAGAGCAGCAGACCCGAGGATCCTGTAAGTTTTCTTGATGTTTGTAAATAGATGGTGAGAAGTAATATTAACGTGAATTTTTTTCTACTGTACAGGTTAGCCAGATTGTCAGAGTCCTCAATGGTCATCTCTCCCAACTTCAGTGGATCGATACCAACGCCTCTGTTCTCCGGGCTAAGATTTCTGCATCTCAGAAGGCCGGCAGCAACCTTAGCAGTCAATACGGTATGTCCGAGAACGATGCTGCGGAGAGCTTCTACCGGTCATACATGGGCCGTAAATAAGGCATTGGTTATTGATTTATGGACGGCTGTGGAAATACCCCAACTAGTTTAATATTGGTGGTCGGATGTGGCAGGGTGATGCATCAGTCCCGCTTCGGAAATCCAGTGCGGCATTCTGTTGATGGTGAGGCTTGGTCATGTTTCTTCATTTTGCGTCTCTTGGGATATTATCATGCTGCGATTTTTCTTATTGTCGTTTTCATTCATTGTTCAGAGATTTTTTGTACATCTTTTGTCTGTTCTAGAGTATTGGGATTAAGGACTGAATCAATTATCATGTGCCGTCATTTTACGGTCTTGGATTTTCAAAATATGCAACATTTCCTCAAATTGGGACTTTTTACATTTGTCTCTGCACCAACCCAGAAACTGCGATATCAGTGAGCAACTCAATCTTGTCGTAGTCAACAGTTATATCTGTGATTCTTGAGAGATGCACAACGCTTAACAACTAAGTTGAATAACAGCTTATTTCTTGGTGATCTCGTCACTAAAGGTCAAATATATTAGTTATTGGCGCTGAAAGGGAGATATCACAGAACCCCGCCCCCCCCGGACGAATGGATGCGACTGTAGAAAATCAACAAAAAATAAAGCATGCATTGATATGACACAACTCTACCATCCCCACCTGGACCAGACAGAAAACTAGGTCCATGGAATCCCCTGATCAAAGGATCTCAGGACATATGCATGCTTTGTTTGCCCCGGATAGCTTAACGTTGAACGGCATCATGATGCTAGTGTGAAACTCCATGAACCCAAATTCTCAAGACCAGTAGCCGGAATGATTGCATCCAAGGGCATTGTTTGATTCTCGTTGCGGGTCGCAGAGTTCGTAACTATAAGTCAATTGACTTACATGTGGTCAGACAGCTCCTTGAGGTTCTGCTGCTGCTCGGCAAGCTTCTTCTTGAGCTCGAGAAGCTTCTCGTGTTCACGTTGACGAATGGTGTAGTCCTCATTGGCTTTCTCGCGGCGTCGGAAAGCATCACTAATGAACACAAAATGGCACTTAGTTAGCTAATTTTCGACAGTAACTAAAAATCATTTGGATTCAAATTATACGCCACCAAATACAAAGAGCTTTTTGTTATGGTTTATATTTTTGGCTCGTGGAGATTTGATGATGGGTCTAAGAAGCTTGAAACTTACCCAGAACCGCCAGTAGCGGGGGGAGCTCCGGTATCACCGGCAGCCATGACGTGAGAGGAAGTAGAGAAAGCTCTAGGGGCGAAAGAACGAACAACGCTCTTGAATGGAGTGGTATGGATCATAATGATGGATATGGAAGAGTGTGAAAAAAGTAGATGGATGGAGAAAGATTGATCAGACAGCAAGACAAAAAGACAAGACCCCAGGTATTAGAGTGGGCGGCAGAATACACTTTCTATATGTGAACCCGAATAGATTTAGCTATTACCGTTGTCGCTCCATTTGGATCTAGCTACGCAATTGGATGCCTTAGGGTATGCTGTCGTCATGGAAAGGACAGAAGACAGTCACGGGGACAAGGAAATTGTTGTAACCGACATGCTCGTGACTGGGCGCAACCAACCACATCAGTCATCATTGCGTGTTAAGAGTGGGATTGGTGAGCGGCTTTTTTCCACGGGTATACTGTTCAGTGCAGCATGGCTAATGTCAACAACATTTCGCCCTGTATGTGTGAAAATTAGGGCTGGTGACTGAACTTGGGAATTTCATCATGCTATCTATCTACCAAACTTGCTGGTTCTGGAAAAAAAACTCGACCCCAGTACCAGCCTACAGCTGAAGGTAGAAACATATTTTGGAGACTTGAATTACAAGACATGTCCATGTGACAACTAAACCGTCATTAGAGGTCCTATTTGTTTAGGTTTACAACATTATGCGGGTTTGTAATGATTATTATTGTTGTAGCTGGTTAAAATGCAATAAGATATAGACTCTAAACTATTGATTCAGACAATGGTCCTACATGACAACGGCAATTAATGCTACTAATCTTAAAACCTCTAAATGACATTCTGTCTTAGGATCTATCTCAAGCTAACCAGCCATTGTTACGATTCAATTTGTACTGAACATGATGTCAACGTAGTTTCTTTTTTTGTCTCCAGACACAGACCGTACTTGTTTCATGGGTTTGCTACAAGTTAGAGTTTTTGGCAGTGCCTGACCCCGCTATCAAAACAGTTATGGTGCTTAGGCATACATAGTATATGTGGAAGCCCGAATGAATCATGTATCTATGCTTCAGGTCAACTCACGGATTCCTCGTATCGTGAAATACCTGATAGTATTGATAGATTTGTTAAATCTAGGTATGATACCACGATGTCAAGATATAACCCTAACATTCATAGACTGAGTACCAAATATATACCAATTAGCGCTTGCTGCCAGTTGTTTTCTATTGAACACTAAGCTGCTGAATAGTATCTGTTGCCCTGTAGAAGAGCAAAGAAGAGTAAAGAAGATGGGCCGTTGTAATTTAACACACGAGCCCCACTTTCATTTCCTCTCCTTGATGGATCACCTACTTGCAACTTAAGCACTGGTGGTGTCGTCTCATGGTGATTACCAATTTGAGACGTGATTGTAGAAACTATCTGACTTAGTTAAGTCGAGCCCCTCCTAGACCGTATGCGAATAATTGAGAATATGGGGACTCAATGGGCGATAATATGCCGTGTTTGCTTCTGATATTTAATAAAATTAATAACTAGCGTCAACATCAATAGCAGGAGAATAATCCATGGCACGGACTTCTAGTCACAGCTGCCCGAACGTGCGGCACCGCATGATGACAAAGGGAGAAAAAGGCAAGAACGAAACGACAGTGGGAGGATATGAAGCAGGGACAATGGTCCTGATTCGCGGATCTTTGGTACCTGGGCTGAGCTGTGACCAACGCCTAGAATTAAGTACCTCCTGGAATCTTGTAGTTGTATGCCATCAGCCCCGCAGAGCACCTGCTTTGGGTACTTGATTTACGGCCTAACCCAGCTTACAAGTTATTGCAGTTAAGAATATAGCCATCCTTCATCTTGGTCATACGTCTCCGCTTCACTGTTTTTTCTTGTTCCCGCTCTTATTATCAACCAGTTACCCAAATTGACCACCTTTTTCTTTTTGAAAACTATCTACATCCCCTTTCTTCTTCTCTGCACTCGCGACACTTTACTTTCAAGCAGTTGACTGCGTTATATTACTTTATAATCCACATATTTTCTTTCTTTAGGTATGTCAACACTATCGTCCATGAATGTTTCAACGAATTTCTTTGCAACATCACCCTCAAATCAACCAAGCTTCATCCGCATCGAGACTTCTCCAAGTACACACTATATTTCTAGACAAACCGCCTTGTATATCTGCGTCAACATGACGGGTTGTTCAGTGCGTTGCCTTTGGTGCACCATCTTCAGAGATCTGATATCGATACATGATAAAATTCACTTGGACGATTCAGTATAGTTGCTGTCATGGCATTTGGTCAGAGTGCATTGAATTCTGTCAATCGCTAGACAAGATACTGCTTCGAGGTCAAGTCCCTATTCTAGACGCAACGATTGGAAGCCGAAGCGAACCTCACCATAAGTTTGATCCATTGGCGGGGATCCTCAATCCATGAACGTCATCAAAGCCCATTGCATACACCCGGCATCAAAACGTCGTGGTGATATCTTTACATCTCATCAAAGAGGAAATATATTGGATCATTGTCAAATATCCGTCGTACTGATTGATGACATGCGCATCAACCCATGAATCATTTTGAATGATGAGTCGGACAAGCCCTGCGACAGCAGGGTTGCTTGTTCCTCCCCGCCCTGAGCGAACTGCAGCAGGCCTGAACCTGGCTATGCTCCGTTTACAGAGGTCATGCAGACCAAATAAGCAGGCCGAAACCTGTGTTGAACCACCAATTTACCAATGGATAGCTGCAGTCTTGTTTGTTTCTATGACTGGCCAAACCAGCCACAGTTTGTCTACTCTGATATGATATGGTGGAGTGGGGGTGATGCTTGGTGCTTGGCCCTTGTTTGTTGTTAGATTACAGCACGTCTGCTGCAATCCTCAGGCGGCTTGTGTACATATTAATCCATACAAAGCAACGTCTGATCCTTATGGGATTTCTTCTTTCATTTCACGACCATATCTTGGAATAACTTATTGATTCACTTTACTAATCGAGCCTCGATTTTTCCTCTAATAGCCACAACCTCTTCACATATTCACAATGGCCCCCAACCACGAGGATGCTGTTTACCTGGCCAAGCTTGCAGAGCAGGCTGAGCGCTACGAGGGTGAGTTTTGACAATCAAATCGAAAAAACGACTGAGAATGTGGAATAGCACTAATAATTACCCTGCTATATAGAGATGGTTGAGAATATGAAGGTTGTCGCTTCCGAAGATCGTGATCTCACCGTCGAGGAGCGCAACCTCCTTTCCGTCGCTTACAAGAACGTCATTGGTGCTCGCCGTGCTTCTTGGAGAATCATCACCAGCATTGAGCAGAAGGAGGAGTCAAAGGGCAACACGTCTCAGGTTGCTCTTATCAAGGAGTACCGTGTTAAGATTGAGGCTGAACTTGCCAAGATCTGTGAAGATATTCTCGAGGTCTTGAACAAGCACCTCATTCCCTCCGCTAAGAGCGGTGAGTCTAAGGTCTTCTACCACAAGATGAAGGGTGACTACCACCGCTACTTGGCCGAGTTCGCCGTTGGCGAGACCCGTAAAGACTCTGCCGACAAGTCTCTCGAGGCCTACAAGGCCGCTACCGAGGTTGCCTCCAACGAACTTCCTCCTACCCACCCTATCCGCCTAGGTCTTGCCCTGAACTTCTCTGTCTTCTACTATGAGATCCTCAACTCCCCCGACCAGGCTTGCCACCTGGCTAAGCAAGCTTTCGATGAGGCTATTGCTGGTATGTAATTCTTTTGATCCTTTACTGTGGCACAACCATTAACACTATCGACAGAGCTTGATACCCTCTCTGAGGAGAGCTACAAGGATTCGACCCTCATCATGCAGCTTCTGCGTGACAACTTGGTACGTAAAGTTTAACTGAATAAGTCTGGACTTCCTATCTAACACATTCTGTAGACTCTCTGGACCTCTTCTGAGGCTGAGTCCTCGGTTCCTGCTGGCCAGGCCGAGGCTACCGAGGAGGCTCCTGACGCCGAGGCCAGCCCTTCCGAGAAGCCTAAGAACGAGTAAATTTCATTTTGTCATGAAACCTACGGTAGCGACGTGTAGTTAATTGAAACGTCGAGCGCATCATGGGACCGGATGGACCGGATTTGGCTTGGATATCATTGGTGTCTTTGGGCGGGCATAGCTCCGTTGTTTTGTTTTCCAGTTTATCTAGGGTTACGGGATTTGATTCTCAGAGTGACCTCGAACCATCAAAGTTATGTTTTTTTTTCTTTTTCTACCATAATTGCAATGGTAAATATGTCACAACACTACTTGCCGTAAACAGACTTATAACTACGACATGATTTCCAACTTTGAATGTTGATCCAAACACTACGAAGCATATATATTGTTTGTGCACACACGAAGTATATATGGTCAACTCGGCTGTTCCAGTCAAAAGGGTGTCATAAGTTAAGCTAACCTAAAATTTTGTAATATGTGTGGTTTCCAGCCCTCGAATAAGCATCCAATACGATGTAGCTCCACTGGAAAATTTGATGATCATGGTCGCATCCATAATCGGCAGATGCGAGGTGGCTGGTACTTAGCCATGGCCATGTGTGACCGCCGCCAGGCATATGGCGGGAAAGATGGGATGAAGATTGAGAGAAAGCCCTTGTCTCATTACCCGCATATTACCCAATATCGCCAGTCGGTGCGTATAGGAAAAGAAGGCTTGCAATCAGCCGTTGCTTCCAAGATATCCAACCACAGGCATGACCGCACCCCGAGAAGTTCACCAGCCTCCGCTGATTACAATTTGCAGTGATCTACTCGATGTTTCTTCTCTTTTTTCTATTCTTCCACCATAGCGAAATGAACCTTGAGCCACAAACTGCAATCTTGGCATCCTACCAGCAGCTCTCCGTCATCCCCTACCTTCTCAAGATCTTGCTCTCCGAATGCAAACCCCCGGTCATTCCCACATCGGCACAACCGATACCATGTTTTTGATCCCTCGTCAAACGCAAGGTCGTCAAGGTCGACAACTTCGGCGGTTTGGAAACTCCCTTTGCGGGAGAGGCGCGAGGGTGAGATTAGGAGGGCTTTGTCGTAGGTGGCGCGAAGGGCGGAGTCGCTGAGATGGCGGTAGGCGGTGGAGATTTCGTCGATGGTGAAGAAGCGGGTGGGGGCACCGGTGGTTATGGCCTTGTCTGGGTGGTTTTGTAGGAGGGCATGGTGGTAGGCCTTTTTTAATATGGGGGTGACATCTTCATGGTTTGCCAAAAGTGATTGTGAGATACCCAGGATTTCGTAGTAGGTCGGCCCGGTAGACATGGTGGAAATTTAAAGCAAGATCAAATTCTTGCACACCATAACCAATTTCAGAGCAAATTTATAGTTGTACAAGAAAAGAAATGTGTTAATTTGGATGAGTTGTTGCAAAAGAAAAACCAATTCTCAGCCGTTAATTCAATGTTAAGAGTTCACTGTACAATATTGCCCAGAATTTGGTGATGGATGAAGTCCATGGTGGGGAAGGATTAGTCATTCCAGGTCTTCTTACTATCCGGATTAGGTTGCCGGAGATAATGGCCCGCTGGCCACTTTAACATGAACTACTACTATTTGGAAGAACTCGAGACATTTTTACTACATTACAGGCCCCTGACAACGAATTTGATGATGAAGGGATACTGTCGACTCTATGATGATTCGTAAATTCTTGACACTAACGTACAGTTCCTCGGAGCGTACTGACAACTCCATATAAGACAACACAAAAAGCACGATATAATACAAATAGTAAACATAAAGCCCCTCAAACATCAACAGGGCGATCCGTTTATTTGGGGAAACGTCTCCACCAACGCTTGCCAGTCTATACAATGTGTTAGCAAATGCCATGATCTCGACCAGTTGCGTATCTGACATACCTTCTTCCATTCGGTAATAAGCTTGGGCATGGCGAGCATGGCTTCTCTGCGCTTGGCAATCCTAAACGGAGATGTTAGTATCTGACATGATTTGCAACAAAGCATTATAGACGTACTTGACATAGAGATATCTTTCATAAGCGTGACCCTTGACCTTCTGGCCAACACCGGTACCACGGATACGCAGACCGTGCTTCACTCTCCGTCCCAAAGTATTCTCTAGGGACTTGGGTCCTGGAGGCAAGAGCTCCCCAACACCGTGCTCCCGAGCCATCTTGACGAGCTCAGCCTGCCGTCTCAGGGAGTAGACAGGATCATTCCATTTGCCGGTAACAGGGTGCTTGTAGAAAAGAAAGGGATTCGGGCGTTCGAGTTGGTATCCAGTCTTGGCGACGGCGGTGGCATCGGTACTGGCAGTGAGGATAGAGGCCGGAGGATAGCGGGCGAAAAACCGAAGAAGGGGCTCCGGAAGGGTTTTGGCGAGCGCTACTAGACTGCCGAGGGGGGACGACATCCTGATAGAATCAGACAGTCGAAGCGATGGCGGCAAGTGTTGGTAGTTGAGATCTCCAAAAACGGTTCTCAAAACAGACGTCACCGACAACACTATTTTTTTTCTCACTTCGAACATCGTGGGATGGTGGGGGACAAGGCTGAGTGGTTAGAGTATACAGCCAACCATAGACGCTACATTCTGAATTGGTGGAGCTTTTATGCAGGGATACTGCTTCCAGGTCAGCCTTGCCATTTTGTCGTCTGCGCTTGTCTTTAGGAAAAGGTCAAACTTGTTGATGATCATAAATGAGGCTATCAGTTGCCTGTGGGTTTTCATCTAAAATCCAACTTGCATTCAATTTTATTCTTATAATTCATCATGGAACCACAGGCCAAGAAGCCGAAATTTGATCTCGATGACTTCTTGAAGAAGAAAAAGGAAGCCGACGATGCGGCCCGCAAACCCAAATGGATCCCCAAGGCCCAACGTGAGGCCCTTGCAAAGAAACAAAAAGAGGAGGAGGAAGCCAGAAAGCAACAAGATAAAACTATTGCTAAAGAACGCGACCAGAAATGGCTTCAGGGAGAGCGCGCAAAGGCGAGCACCAACAACGCTATTCCTCGGAGTATTGCGGCGGCCCATGAAGCTATGCGTGCCGAGCGTGGAACTGGAAAGTTCGATACGGCGAAATGGTTGGCTGCCGGTCTTACCCAAGCTGATATTACGGAAGAGCGCAAGTGGCGTGAACACTATTTGGGACCTGACATTAACAAGAAGTCCACTTTCGTTGTCAAGCGCAAGCGCACGCGTGCTGGCGAGCAATTTAATTTTGACTGGAGCCCAGAAGACGACACCACCAGAACAGATATTGTTGCCGAACAACCGAGGAAGCAACAAAAGTCTCAGCAAAAGCCGTTCTATACGTGGGATGAACGGTTTGATGCTGATGCAGAGGAGCGTCTCAAGGAGAAGATCAAGCATATTGAGAGAACGGACAAAGAAACCGGTCGGGAGCGTGGCGCGGAGCTTTTGCATGAGTTCTACAGAGGACGTGAGAGGGCAATTGAGAAGGATAACCGCACTGGTATGGGTCGTCACTGGTCTGCCAAGTCATTGAAGGAGATGAAGCAGCGTGATTGGCGTATCTTCAAGGAAGACTTTGGTATCGCAACAAAAGGTGGTAATATTCCCAACCCCCTACGCAGCTGGCGCGAATCTCCGCTTCCGAGGCAGATCTTGGATATCTTGGAAGATGTTGGCTTTGATGAACCCTCGCCCATTCAGCGTGCCGCCATTCCTATCGCTCTTGAGGCTCGTGATCTCATCGGTGTTGCCGTAACGGGTTCCGGTAAAACACTTTCTTTCTTGTTGCCATTACTTGTCTACATCTCGGACTTGCCACCACTTGATGAATATAACAAGAATGATGGGCCCTATGCGCTCATCATGGCACCCACCCGTGAACTGGTACAACAAATCGAGAAAGAAGCACAAAGATTTGCCCGGCCAATGGGTTACCGGGTTGTTAGTATTGTCGGTGGTCACTCTATCGAAGAACAAGCTTATGCTCTACGTAACGGCGCTCACATCATCGTTGCTACCCCTGGTCGTCTGGTTGACTGTATTGATAGACGACTTGTTGTTTTTGTGCAATGTTGCTACGTAATTATGGATGAAGCTGATCGCATGATTGATTTGGGTTTTGAAGAGCCAGTCAATCGTATCTTGGATGCTCTTCCTGCATCCAATGAGAAGCCAGATACTGAGGAAGCGGAAAATTCTGCCATGATGAAGCGGTACACCGGTATCCACGGTAGATACCGACAGACTATGATGTACACAGCTACTATGCCCCCACAAGTTGAACGCATCGCTAGAAAATATCTCCGTAGACCAGCTACCGTGACGATTGGTAATGTGGGTGAAGCCGTTGACACTGTCGAACAGCGCGTTGAGTTCGTCTCAGGGGAAGAACGCCGGAAGAGCAGACTCAAGGACATCCTCACATCCCGCAAGTTTGCTCCTCCTATCATTGTCTTTGTCAATATCAAGCGCAACTGCGAGACGGTCGCTCGCGATATCAAGCATATGGGCTTTTCAGTGGTTACACTTCACGGAAGCAAGACGCAAGAACAGAGAGAAGCTGCCCTTCAATCAGTACGAAACAGTCAAACAGAAATTCTTGTTGCTACAGATTTGGCTGGTCGTGGTATTGATGTTCCTGACGTCAGTCTGGTCATCAATTTTAACATGGCCACTAACATTGAGAGTTACACGCATCGTATTGGTCGTACTGGTCGTGCTGGAAAAGATGGTGTTGCTATTACGTTTCTGGGCAGCGAGGACACAGATGTTTTGTATGATATCAAGCAAATCTTGTCCAAGAGCTCCAAGTCCAAGGTTCCGGATGAATTACGCAGACATGAGGCGGCGCAACAAAAGCCGAACAAGACCAAGGCGCAGAAGCCATTGGAATAAAAGTGTAGATACTAATTGTAGATTACATAAACCTAATCAGATTAATAACCATGTTTGTCTTTTGTGTTTCCAATTTTTTGTCTCTCACTACGTGTTCTGCCATGTCGAGCCTCAATCTGGATTCGGGCTCTGTGAATTACACTCCATTAAATCACCTTCCTGCCGATAGATTCAGAAACTAAACATGTATATAATACAGGGTTGTAACCACTACATATACAGAATGGAAGTTGCGGGATAATTGGCCATGTTATCCTGGCGTTAACTTGGAAAAGCAAGGGTCTATGCCACTCATCCGACATGCGACGGAGGTTGACCACCGCTCTCATTACCCTAATATCAGTAACTGTGTGGCAAAGGCGTAGATATCACCAATTTTGTATGGCCAAAGGCGTGAACGACTCCAGTGGTGTAAGGCAATCTGGAGTCTTAGAATTGTACCATGAACGCAATTGTTCCAAAACATTCATGGACAATACAGAGAGTATTTTCTCTGAAATTTCTTTAGATATGGTAGATTGTGGTATGTAATCTGAAGGAAAGGTCGTTTCTAGAATTTTATCTCCACTCATGTCAGAATTGGCGTAATATTGGCATGCAATGGCAGCGCATGAACATGCAGATTCTAAACTTGGAAGTTCGTTGATCGGACGGGCCACAGCGAAGAGGCTAGTTTCAACGTCTGGTCTCCCATCTGATAAGCATAAATTTCCCGAGAGTCACATCGGAGTTATGGGAGCGTTGGTTATTATATAAGTTGAAGATTCTGCCAACTTGTCATGCCATTTATGGTAGTTGCATTGTGTTCAATCTATTATATTTGTGCCTACGGGTGTTTCTTGCTTTTTTCTTTTTTCTCATGATTGTAGCAATCTTCAATATTTCTTATCACATTCAAGCTGATTTGTTTCTGTGATTTTATGCCGGCAGTTTTTTTGGCCTGCGTCACCACATATTTTCCACATTTCAGCCAAAGTACGGCATTCAAAATTTTGTTTCACTGTACCCGGTAGTATTATCTGTCGATGTTGAGCGGCTGACCTTGGGGCCTCCATTATCATTTTCTTTACCAGAGATCAACTTGCATTGTGCATCGCATTATTGGCTGGTGATTTTCTCGCTTTTGCCAGTGTATTTGCTTCTGGTGCCGTTCAGCACTTCCGGGATCAAAACCTGGCAGGCGTAAACACCGATATCTCAGCCTGTTGCTTGACGGGGATCATCAATTACACTCTATTGAAGAACAATCTGTCAACAAGGCTGGCCTATAAGCTTCAGCTTTGGTAATCTCACGAGTATCGCATAAGATATATATATCGCAGTGTTCTCCTCCCGGTCTGCAACTGCAACGACAAAGTGGTTTTTGATGTTAATTTCAAGCGCTCTTATATTGTGCTTAATCTATGTGACGAATCCTCAGCTGCTTGTGTTACAACGTCAAAACCTCAACATAAACCACCACAGAAGCACATTTCTGAATCAACAGCTATCATTAGCCTTTAAAGAAAGATATAATTCGGTATCTTGTTCAGAATTCCAGAACCCATAGTGGTATTTGAAAAAATACCACCAGACAATACCCACTTTTGAGCTCTGATCCGGTCATCCTTGATATTGCTATTGTCGAATCCTGCCAGTCAACTGCTCACTATACCCGGCCAAATTTAAACTCGGAATCTGGATGTTATTTTTTTTTGCGCTATGGATACTTTTCAGACCGGTGTCGCAAGCACCGAACTTTCCCAGATTGCACAGTCAACATCGGCGGCCGCTCGTGTGATGGAAGACATCTTGTATGGCTCAGTAAGCTTTCTCTCTTTTTTTCACTTCAAAAAAAAAAGAGTGCCAGAGTAGCTAATCTCCTATCCAGACTGCTGGCATTGTCGGCAAGTTCATCGAATACCCATTCGATACTGTCAAAGTCCGTCTTCAATCACAGCCTGACCATTTCTCGCCAATCTACCAAGGTCCGATTGACTGCTTCAAAAAGTCTATCAAGAAGGATGGGTTTATGAGTCTGTACCGTGGCATCTCAGCTCCGCTTTTCGGTGCAGCCATAGAGAACAGTTGTCTTTTCTTTTTTGAAGGCCTTGGTCGTTCGCTTTTATACGCAACTGGAATTACTCGGAAGGATGAGCCTCTCAGTCTTCTGAATCTCTACACTACGGGTGCTTTCTCTGGATCATGTGCTTCCGTTGTTTTGACTCCGATTGAGCTGGTCAAATGTAAGATCCAAGTTCCCGGTGGCTCTAGGTCTGCGGCCCATATGAGTCCTTTGTCTGTCATCAAGGACGTCTATCGTCACAATGGTATCAGGGGTTTTTGGAATGGACAGATGGGTACCCTTATTCGCGAGTCCGGAGGAGGTGCTGGTTGGTTTGGTGCCAAGGAGACCGTTTCAGACATGTTCTACCGCCGCCGTGAACATGCACAACTGGCCGCTGGGCAGAAGGTCTCTCCTCGTTCTGAGGCTCTCCCTCTCTGGCAGCAAGCTGTTGCCGGTGCCTCTGCTGGTGTCATGTACAACTTTTTGTTCTTCCCGGCTGATACCATAAAATCGCGGTTACAAACTGCACCTATGGTCCCAGGTGAAGCCCCACGTACATTTGCCCAGGAGTTTTTTTTGGTGTGGAAATATTATGGTATAAAGGGTCTTTATAGAGGCTGTGGAATCACATGTGCTCGGTCTGCGCCCAGCTCTGCGTTCATCTTCATCGTTTATGATGGCTTGAAGGCGTACTTCCCGCTGTCTTAAAGTTAGAGAGTTTGGTGATAGATTATATGGTTTGAATACCTACTTTTGGAGTTTTAAGTCTTTGGCGTTTGGAGGAGTTTGGCTGTGTTGGTTTCATTTGGTATAGACAAAGACGATTTATATTTTGGGAATAAGTTGGCTTAGAAAATATAATGTTTAGTGGAAGCCCGTTATATATTGCTCAATCCCGCCCACTTTAGTGTTTAATTCACCTCCAGTCTTTCGGTATTGTCATTTAGTTGCGGAAGTTCCAGCCGTTCAAGTACCCCGCGCTGGCACTGAGGTAAGTAGCAAAACCAAGCCATCTGACATACAGCACCATGCACCAGCCTGCCACAGGATCTATCTTGCCGAAGATATAGGCAAGGTAGCCATTCAGGCCAACAAGAGAAGCAACGTCCAGGGTCGCCTCAATGGGTCTAGGAGCCACAAAGAAAAGAGGCATCCATATCAGATTCATGCCAAGCTGGAGAGTGTACAATGAGGCACTTCTCCACGCCAACCCAGTGGTTACCGGTGACTGAAAGCCAATGGAGATGGCCCGATGAGCAGCGTAGCCCATCAGTCTGTGATCAACACATGTCAGTAGGGAGCTCGGGAAAACTGCGATATCTCCAACTTACGTGTAAAGACCTGTCCAAGCGATTAGGAAAGCAATTCTGGGCGGTATTCCTGATGGCTGTCTGATTTCTAGAGACGCCGCACGTTTGTTGCGAGCCGCTAGGCAATGTTAACATGTCATTGTTGGGAACATAGTCGATGGGGGTGCTTGCGACTGCATGCATTCCCGGTGATGCCGCCTAGAATGACGGGGAGCAGCATGCTCACTGCTTGACTTTGGAACACCGAGTCTGAGATTGTGAGGTAAGGGATTTCAGTAGTCATTTTCGAACAATTCAATGATCTTTAATATAGATTGAGGGCTGATGGATAAGAACGGCTATATTACACCAATTCATAAAAACTTGGATATGATAATGGGCCATACTTAAGGTTAGAGTATGACAGTTGGTATTTCGCGACTCCAACCAAAAAAAGAAAACAAGACACGAGTTCTTGAACTAAATATTTGGGCTATCTTTTATCTTCTTGTTTGCAAGATGGAAATATAAATAGTTTCTGTTAAGACTCCGGACTTTCAAGCCCAACCTAACCCGCATTATTATCTAGCAACTCTGGGAACCCGTGACGTTGTCATGACTGCTGGGCTCTACCCGGACGGGACTTCCACCAACCCGATCAGACACATCGGTAGGAAAATACCCGAATTCAAAATATATATATAGACCTGCCCCATTTAATTTGCCATAAAGATCCAATTGATTTTGGTGACAATTTGGAAAGAGGTTACTTTGTAGAAGTGAGTCGTATTGCTGCATTATTTAGGATCATTTGCGCAGTTCCGGACCTGATAATCGTGACTGTACCTGCCTTAAATCTGGGTTATACTCAAAGCCGGCCAATGTTTCAATAAACTTTGCCACCAGACACCATCCTTACGCGTTTCCTTACTGGCTGCACAGGCCGTAAATGAACCTGATGAATATAACTTAGTAAGTAAATACAGCGGGATCCCTGGTAGTAATTTCCCTTTGCAGACTTGCTGTGACTGGCTCACACTTGCCCTAGGTACGCTGCTCCAATGCCCAGGGTAGGTACTTTCTCTTCAGACGCGGAACCCAGTCAAAGCCACTCGCTGTACCCAGCAAAAATGTCTCGTCCATTTGGTAGCTGGTGATCATTTTTCCTTCTTTGTCACCTCACCCACACGACACCATCGCCGAACATCCATCATCGTATCGCAAGCAGCTGCCATCTCGCTCTTGTGTTTTTATTTCCCAACTAGTTATCTCTATTATTGAGACTAGTTGTTCATCTTGTCGCGATAGCAGGTTTTATCCATTGGCTATCGCCGATTCTCAAAATAGTTCGTTCTCCCCTACTGACATTTTAGCCGCCCCTCATCTTCATCTCGCGCTTCCACTTGGAGTGCATTGCCCATATACTTTTTTTCTGAGCTTCATTTCCTTGATCATTTTCCCTGGCACAGTTTTGTGTATATTAGTTAGATTCTCTTCTTTGCTTCTCTTCTCTGTTTGCCGCTTGTTGTCAAGACGTTTACCATATCTTGCGCGTTTGTCCCTCGCTCGTTCTTGATAATCGCCTTATTTTACGTTCTGTCATCATGTTGGCCAGATAACGTTTCACACTCTGACAGCTATCATGGCCGCCAGCCTTTATTCTTTTATGTTTTTTGACATGAGCTTGTCCGCTTTTGACAGTTCACTACGTACGTCACTTCGCATTTCGCCATTTCTCGAGTGTCATTCGTTTGGACATCTTGGGGATTACGCGATGCCAAGTTGTACCAAGTGACTGTTGACTTTTCTGTCTTGTTTCTTATCACCTCAGCGCTATTCACTTCTTTTTCTTTCGTCATCCATCATTGGAACCATCTGTCTAACAATCTCGTTGCTTGCCGCTTCATTCTACAGGCTTCGTTTTATCGCATATTTCCGCTCAATTGGGAAAAATCTCATTAAACTTTCAAGTTTGTAGTTGAGATACCATACGGTTCCAGCGAAAAACCCCAACCTTGACAAAGTTGTCTTGACTTATGTCCTACATTGATCCCGAAATCATGGATCATTACCGTGACTCTGGCCGATCACCCAATGATCGGGTGAGATTGCGCGACAACATCAGAGGCAAGCATGATAGCCGGGCTTCTCCCGATTATTACCGCGACAGAATGCGTTCTCCATGTATGCATCTTACTGGAACATTCTTTTTATGCGATTTCATCCTTGCGTCTTCTCGTGAGCTTTCCGTACATCTGTCATCAAGCGGCGTCGGAAGCTTCGGGATGCGCAGCAAAATTACTTGTGTATGATGGCAATACTAACATAATAATTTAGATCATGATAGGAACGAAAAAAGTTGGCGCCGTAGATCGCGCTCACCCGGTGGTGTAGACAGATATGAGCCGCGTGGCCGTCGTGATGACTACATCCCCCGTGATCGTGACGATAGGTCTCGTCGGATTTCACCTCCCGGTGGCATTGATCGTTATGTCCCCAGTGATGAATCCAGCCGGAGCAGCTCCATTCCCACAACCAACCCCATCCCCGAACCTTCTAAACTGCCTTATCAAGTCGGATTCAGCTACTTTGGAGAATGGTGGCGTATGAATGAGAAGATCAAGGAGGAAAAGGAACATCAGCGCACTGGCCGTCGACGGGAACCGGATCGTAACAAGAGCTCACGCGAGATACAAGAGGATCGTGACCGTGAAAAGGCCAAGATTCAAGCGGCTTATGATCGGTACAAGGAAGAACTTCAAGCCAAGATGGCCCGTCAGTTTGTCAATGAGCACAAGAAGGAACAATGGTTCAAAGAGCGTTACGACCCAACCACTCGGGATGAGTTCCGTGCCAGTCTTGGCGAGTTCCGTCGTGGGGCCTATGCCCAGTGGGAACAAGACATGGATGCCGGTGTTTTTGACAAGTTCTCCTTGGAAGGTCTCAACAAGAATGATGTCAATGGGGCTAATCAAGAGAAGGAAGAGGGAGAAGCGACTGGTTCCAATGAAGTCTTGGGTGTCTCAGATTTGGTTCCTGCTCTTGGTGCCGATATCAGGGATGAGAACCTCTACCAACCCACACTTCTCATAAAAACTATTGCCCCCCATGTCAGTCGTCAGAACCTGGAGAATTTTTGCAAAGAACATTTGGGAGATGGTGAGGGTGGCTTTAAGTGGCTCAGCTTGTCTGATCCTAACCCAAGCAAGAGATATCATCGCATTGGTTGGGTCATGCTTCATCCCGCTCCTGATGCAGTCCCTAGCATGGACCGCCCGGATATGCGCGATGATGATGATGCTGAAATGTCAGATGTCAAGCAGGATTCAGCTGCTGTTCAAAGTACTGCCGAGAAAGCCCTTGAAGCTATTAATGGGAAGACTGTAAAGGATGAGGTTCGCGGTGACTTTGTCTGCCATGTCGGCGTCCATATTCCTCCTAACAACCCTCGTAAGAAGGCATTATGGGATCTCTTCTCTGCGCCCGATCGTATTGCTAAAGACTTGAACTTGGTTCACCGTCTGGCCAACAAGTTTGAAGAAGACTTTGGCATTGAGTTCAGTGGCATTGCTCGGGTGCAGGAGAAGGTTAACGATCTGCGTGACGCTGGTTTGTTGAAGCCCGATAATCCAGTCCGCCGAATTCCCAAGGAACGTGTTGTTGATATGGATATCGAAGACGATGGTGAAATGCACGATGATGAAGGCGAGATCGAGGAAGACGGTATTGATGATGAGTTTGAAACCGAAGACTTCATTGCTCAGAAGAAGGAACTTGATCTTTTGATCGAGTACCTGCGTCGCGTCTTTAACTTTTGCTTCTTCTGTGTCTTCGAGAGTGACTCCGTTCATGAGCTGACTCGCAAGTGCCCTGGCGGTCATCTGCGTCGCCCCCGCAACACTCTTGCAGAAGCAGCGAAGGAGGTTGCCACTGCGACTGTACAAGGCGATCCTTTCCCTGTCAAGCGGAAGAGTGAGCCTATGGAAGAAGGCGAGGCTGAGCCTTCTGATAGTGACAAGAAGTTCCGCTCTGCCACTTCCAAGACTGAGCAGCAACTGCTTCGCGCGTATAACTGGGTCAAAACTTTCGAGGACAAGATTATGCAAATCCTTGAGCCTGATACTGTTGATCTGAAGAAACTTGGTGGTCGTCCTACTGATGAGGCCGTCAACGAAGAAGTCAACAAGTTTGTTAAACAAGAGGACGTGAACAAGTGGCGTTGCAAGATTCCAGAGTGTACTAAGCTTTTCAAGGAGGAACACTTCTGGCGTAAGCATGTAGAGAAACGTCACGCCGACTGGTACGAGGCTCTTCACCAGGAGTTTGCTTTGATTAATGCCTATGCCATTGACCCTTCGCATATTGCGCCCTCGCGTACTGATGCCAACTCTAATGGTCATTTCCCTCCCAGCAATGGCCAGTCTGCCGCAGGCACTCCCCGTGGCTTCAGTCTCCAGAACATGAATAACGGTGGTCTTTCCTTCAACTGGGATGGTCGTGATGGTGCCGGCCCTATTCGGCGCAATGGCAGCCGGAATAGCACCCGTTCCGGACCTTACGACCGCCGTCAAAACGCCGGAGCCGGAAACCGCTGGGATGGTAACTCTAGGAACAGCAAGAGTGCCGGCGGTCGCTGGGGGGATGGTGGCTCCGGTGGAAACACTGTTGGTCCTAGAGAAGCTGTCCAGGGTCGTAGTTTGAAGAGCTATGAAGACTTGGATCAAGTTGGCAGTGGCGGGGGTAGTGAGCTTAACTACTAGGATTGGTGTTAGTGTGTCTGTTTTCTGTTGTGTTTTTATAGGAACTATTGGTGTTATCTTTTTTTGTTTTTTGTACTGGTTAAGTTTTCATGGGTTTCTATCTATACATTGTCAGGGTTGAGAGGTCTGACGCCAATTACATCTAGTTAAACAAGCTGCAATTATATTCTGGTTTCAATATATATTTTCTGTAATTTCTAGTACTTCAATGTCACCTTTGGTTAGGTGGTTTTACATGCAAAACCAGTATCGTACCACAGACTTGTAATTTATTCACGGCCTGTCAATGTATGATTATGTGAGAAATAGAGATTACAACCAAGTATAATTTTAAGGTCATGTACAATTCATTTTAAAATGTTATGTATATACCAAAAAATTAGCCTTTTGATAGAGGCGATCCTAGTAGCTGTGGCCGACACTCATCATGCTCAGTTTCATGATCCTGTAATGCCAGTCATATTCAATCTATGTACATGTTGATACTCGCCTGATTTGAATTGGAGTCTACATCTGAACTGACAGCAAATTACTATTTTCGAAAACACAAGTATTTGGACATGCCGATCTGGTAAAGCCAATGTAAAATTCTGGCACATTGGTGTCTGCTATTACTCATCAAGGCATGACAAGTTGTAAATACCATGATCATATTCTGGTATTGATAAGTAAAAGTACCAAAGAACAGGTCATGTGTGGAACCAAAAGCCACAAGGAATTCCATCCTCATTGATGCTATATAGTTGCAAAAGATCTAAGTAATTCTATATTGAATATATTTTCTTGTGATTCCTCTCTATGTAAATACATTCAACTTAGTCACAATGGCCTAACCCTAATCTAATCTATATTTTGGTTACCTCAACAATTGGAAATGATAGTGGACTTTTTTCTGTGGAGTTAATTGCAATCTTATTTGCCTTTGATTTACCTAGTCTTTTTTTTTTTTACTTGTTCTCTTGACCGCTTGCATATTCCCCTTTGATTCAGGTCCACCATAATGGACTGAGTTGGCTGATCCCCCAACCAATTAAGCGAAGCACTGACTTTGTTTACTCAGCGTGAATTTCTACTTAACGACGACAAGACATTCTACCTGTGACATATGAGTCGGAGTCTTCCAGCATATGATATATACACTACTATCGTGATCTGATTACTATGGGTTGTTCTACGTTTTTTCTCGACATATTTATATAATCGCATTACGCTTCATCTGAAATTCACGTTCACTTCGACCCTCTTTGTCTTTCACAACCGTTCGTGTGATACCCCTCGACATCTATAGTGACTCCTTCCTACCTTTGACATCGCGTTTAACGAAACAAGTCTCTGCCCTCTATTCGTTATACCCGTAAGGCACTCACACCCAACACTCTTCCGCCTGGGACCCGGAACACTATCTCATCATTGTTTCCCCCGTCGACCATGGACGACTGGAAGACGGCCATCCACCTCCAAGCCATCCCCTCAGTTCGCAAACGCTGCCACGACGACCTTCTCCTACGCATCTCCAACTCCTCAACCTTCATCTCCCCCCCAGCCTCCCCATACACCCCACAAACTAAAAACCTCTTAGCCGCCTGGTCCACCAACCGTGTCATCCGCCCGCTCCCCCTTAAGAAACGCCGAACGTCCACATCCGAATCCCAGACCGCCACACTGCCACCAACGACTACTGGCCCCATTAATCTGTCACCATGTCATGTCTGCGGTAGTCGGCCCAAGATGAAGAGTCAGCTGGAGAACTTTAACGACTGCTCGCTGTGCTCCAAGAGGGCTTGTAATATCTGCCGAAGGGCCTGTACTGGGCTGGCTGTGTTGCCGACGCCGGCTGGAGAGGGGAAGTTTTCTGAGTTTGATGGGGAAGAGACCAAGCGGGCTATGTGTATCTTGGCTGTTGAGACTGGATGTGAGGAGTTTGATTGGGATCTTGAAAATGAGGACCGTAAAAACATTTGCAGTCGGTGTTGCGTGGAGACTGGTATTGATGGGGATATCGTTTGTTTTGGGTGTTTAGGTCGGTCATGAGGACTGGATATACCATTGGCGTCTAATCATTTACGGTGGAGTTCATGGCGTTAGGATGCATTACGATGCCTTGGGGTTTTGACTTTGTTTATTGATAGGTGAAACATAATTGATAATAATTGACATCTACATGTATGAACATGATGATACACAGCCATTATCATATGCTTGTATTGTTTGACAGTGTTTGTATTCCATCTTGACCCAGTACAAAACCCAAATATCAGTACAAAACTATGAAGAAAATGAGAAGCCAATCTAAGATACCGCCGAAGCCAGAAAAGAAGTCGGCCATCAGACACAGGTAGATTGGTGAACGAATCAAGACGTGAGTCTAGCAACCAAGAAACAAAAAAACCGCTCATGTTGAAAACGAGATGATAAAGGATGTGGATGTGCGATACCAAGTCCAACGAGACGAGCAGATGCATAGAATGAGTAAGGGAAAGCGCATAAAGTCGTATGACATTAGTTGTACTGCATGTACTGCGCAGTAGAATTGAACTTGAGATTTCCCTTGATGACCTTTTCGACCGCATCAAGGAAATCCTTCTCGGTAGCCACCTTTCTTCTCGCACGGATGGCGAACATACCGGCCTCGGTACATACACTGCGAAGCTCGGCGCCCGTAGCATTTGGGCACAATCTAGAAATGAGTTCCCAACGAATGTCGCGTTCCACAGACATAGACTTGGCATGGATGCGGAGGATGTTGGCACGACCCTCGAGGTCAGGGAGAGAAAATTCAATCTTACGATCGATACGACCAGGACGCATCAGAGCCGGATCAAGCGTTGAGGGTCTATTGGTGGCGAACATGACCTTGATGTTACCACGAGCGTCGAAACCGTCCAGTTGAGTAATCAACTCTAACATGGTACGTTGAACCTCATTATCACCGCCAGCACCGTCATCAAAACGAGCACCGCCAATAGCGTCGATCTCGTCAAAGAAGATGATGCAGGCCTTCTTGGTGCGGGCCATTTCGAAAAGCTCACGGACCATACGAGCACCCTCACCAACGTACTTCTGGACCAACTCACTACCAATGACGCGGATGAATGTTGCATCTGTTCTGTTGGCGACAGCACGAGCACAGAGAGTCTTGCCGGTACCAGGAGGACCATATAGAAGGGCACCCTTGGGAGGGTCAATACCTAGACTGGCGAAGCGCTCGGGAGACAACAAAGGCATCTCGACAACTTCACGCAACTTCTCAACCTGCTCCTTGCAGCCACCAACATCACCATATGTAACATCAGGCTTTTCCTCAACCTGCATCATAGTTACGCTGGAGTCAATCTTTGGTGGCAAAGGCAACATGATCTGGTACTTGCTTCTATCAACACCAACACGCATGCCTTCCTCGATATCCGTAGGACTAATACGATCACCAAGACCCACAACAAACTTGGCTATTTGCTTGATGTTGATAACGTACTTGACCTTTGACTCGTCACCGTGCTCATCGTCAATCTTCTTGGTGCAACGAGCTACCTGGAGGGGCTGCTCTTCGGACATGCGCTGGCGGTCTCCTTCGATGTCCCAAAGATGAGGAGGCGCAAGACCAGTGTCGGATTCCTATATAAAATAGAAATGTAAGTGGGTTGGTCAAACGATTTGCCGACTCAGGTTATGACGTTACCTTCACACCAATGAGTTCGTCAACACGCGCTTGCTTCTCCTTGATTTGCTGCTCAAGCTTTTTGATGGCTGACGCATACGGGGCAGCACCGTAGGTCTTTAGGACTTGAATATCCCTACAAACGGTAGGTTAGCTGACGGTTCTCAGGTCGGAATATCGAGCAACAATTGACGGTGGGGCACTGCCGGGTTCTGAAAATCGGATCGGGGTCGCGCATACTCATCGGTGAGAGGGTTGATCTTTTTTTCTTCTATCTCATCATCGCCGAACTTCTTGGTATATTTCTCCCAGTTCTGACCGGTGGCAGAAGGCTGTGACGAACATTGATGTTAGCGACATTCATTGGGAGTGTGCAAAAGACTGATAGACAGGTATTGGCGGACCATTGTATGTGATGGGTGCTACCAACAGACGTAGCAAGCAATTGATAAATATTTCGTGGGTATCTCGAGAAGGGAAGGGCAGAGTAATCAATGATAATCTGTGAGCGCGAGCAATTAGGCTTGTTCGTGATGTAGAATGTGGTGGTTATGGGTTGCAATGAGCTGAGTAGCATGTAGCAAGTCACGGCTATCACAAAGCTGGCTATCACAAAGCTCGACGCAGTCAGCAGAAAGCTTCCGTAATGCGAGCTGCCTGACTACTAACTTAGCAAGCCAGAGCTCTGGCCTTCTGAAATTACAACAGCTAATGCCAGGGCTCTGTCTGACTTAATTATAGAATCCCTGCAAACAGAAGAAGCTTAGTAAGACAGCTTTCAACATGTATTGCTTAGTCACCGCCTTAACTCGAACCGCGACCATCCCCGCAAGTGGCAAGTGGGTCATCATAGTGGGGTTGTTGAGGAAGGGGGGTTCCTGCCTGGCAAAATTATTATGAAGTCTGGAGAAAATAGTAGCAGATCTGGATAGAAGGCTCCAGATTACTAGGACCTAGTAGACTAATTAGTTGTCTATATGCTGAACAATTTGCTGTAATACTGATTGAGTAACCTGCCGTCTATCTATCTATCGTGTCTTCCCCTATCCACGTTTAATTCCTACAACACGACCACCCGTGATACCCAAGCTTTGTCGTCTTGTTGGATTTCTGTTTCTTGTCGTGTTCAGTACCTTGATTCTTCCATTCGTTGATAAATAAAAACATATTGGGGATATGGCTACTACTGCTGCGACGCCCGCTGGCGGCAACACCGCCAATGCTGCCTTCAAGGTAAGCTTGTCCATCTTTTTTGGTGGTATTCCTAGTGCCCCTCCTTTCTTGGTAGCAGTATCACAACCTTTGCAGCTTCTAAGCACAAACGAGCTTTCAAAATACCGCCTCGAATTGATCTAAGCCTACTGTCATAATTTGAACATACCCTGACTTGATAATCAATATGTAGGATAAGGATAAGCCTACTGCTGTCCGCTCGGCCAACATTGTTGCAGCTCGTGGTGAGTAACTCGAGATCATCTGCAAAACTTGAAACCGACCACGAAGTAACTGGTGACTAATATGGTTCTTTTTCAACAGCCGTTGCCGATGCTATCAGAACCTCCCTTGGCCCTCGTGGTATGGACAAGATGATCCGCTCTGGAAAGGGCGAAACTATCATCACCAACGACGGTAACACCATGCTGAAGAGCATGTCTGTTCTACATCCTACCGCCAAGATGCTGGTTAACCTGTCTGCTGCTCAGGATGTGGAGGCAGGTGACGGTACTACTTCCGTTGTCGTTATCTGCGGTGCCCTTCTTGGTGCTGCGGATCGCCTGCTTGGCAAGGGTATTCATCCTTCTGTCATTTCCGAGGCCTTCCAGCATGCCGCCGCCGCCGCCGTCGAAGTTCTTCATGACATGTCCCAACCCATCACTCTGAATGATACTGCCTCCCTACTTCAAGCCGCCAACACTTCACTCTCCTCCAAGATCGTCTCTCAATACTCAAATCTGCTCGGACCCATGGCCGTCAACGCCGTCACCAAAGTCATTGACCTCAAGAATGCCGACAACGTCGATCTCAAGAACATCCGGGTTGTCAAGAAGGTTGGCGGTACTATTGAAGATTCTGAGCTCGTTGATGGTCTGGTTCTGCACCAGCCTGTTCTCAAGAATGCCGGTGGTCCCACGAGAATAGAAAAGGCTCGCATTGGCCTTATCCAATTCCAGCTGAGCCCCCCCAAGCCTGACGTAAGTTCCAGTCAATGAAAGGATCTAGTTGCGAACTATTGATTGACAGCCAAATAGATGGAAAACACTATTCAAGTCAACGACTACAGACAAATGGACAAGATTGTTAAGGAGGAGCGGTTATATCTTTTGAACCTCGTCAAGAAGATCAAGAAGGCGAAATGCAATGTCCTTCTTATTCAAAAGTCTATTCTTCGCGATGCCGTCAACGATCTTTCTCTGCACTTCCTTGCTAAGCTCGGTATTATGGCTATCAAGGAAATTGAGCGCGACGAGGTTGAGTTTATTTGCAAGTCAATCGGCTGCAAGCCTATTGCTGATATTGATTCCTTCACTGAGGATAAGCTCGGTAGTGCGGATCTGGTCGAGGAGACCCAGGCTAATGGGGCCCGTCTGGTCAAAATAACTGGTACCAAGGCCACTGGAAAGACTGTTTCCGTTATCGTTCGTGGTGCCAACTCCTTGATTCTTGAGGAGGTTCACCGCTCTCTCCACGATGCTCTTTGCGTTGTTCGCTGCCTGGTCAAGAAAAAGGCCCTTATTGCTGGAGGTGGTGCTGCCGAGATTGAGATTGCCTCCCAACTTAACAAGAAGGCCCGTGAGCTTACTGGTACTGAAGCTATCTGCTGGAAGGCTTTTGCCGATGCTCTCGAGGTCATCCCCACGACCTTGGCTGAGAATGCTGGCCTTAACAGCATTAAGGTCGTTACCGACCTTCGCCACAGACACGAAAACGGTGACCGCAACGCCGGTGTTTCTATCAAGTCCGGCGGTGTTAATGCCAACATTGCTCGTGAGAATGTTCTTCAGCCGCTGCTGGTCAGCACTAGTGCCATTGAATTGGCTGCTGAGACTGTTAAGATGATTCTGCGGATAGACGACATTGCCATTACCCGGTAAATGCTTATGGTATGGGCATGGGTGGTGGTAATGGCAGGCGTCGGTGGGTAATTAAAGTATTTTGAATAGAATCACATGTTTCTCTGTACAAAGATTTTGGAGGGATATACACATAAAACATTTTTTATTCTTCATTTAATAATGATGGAAATCTCCGGAGGAGCAATATTTCAATTCACCTAGATTTACTTGATTCCAACGGTGTTGTCCTCGCTATGTAACAGAAATGCGACTTTTACTTTATTAGGTAAGACTTTCAGACAGCCACGACAACTAAGGTTGGAAAGAGCCGCGTTCCATGCATTTACGATGCAACCTCGGGTATGAAGCTAGAAAGTCATACAGAGTAATATTACCGATCACAGACTGAAGCAACATTTTACAAGAAACAAAAGGAATCTGATTTATACTCTATCAAACTCTTCAACCCCAGTAATGTCACCCGGAGGTCATCCGGACAACTAGTATGGCACAGATAGTATAACAAGAGTCACATGTTGTGACTGGGGAGAAAACAGGGTAGGGAAGGAAGGGGAAGAGAAATAGCTTATGGTCAACGAAAACAAGTCGAGAGGTTTTATGACGATGTAGGGAATGCTCGAAACTCTGTTGGACGATGATACCAGAGTAGGGTCTTTATGTCGTGAGAGTGGGTCATGGGCCACGTAAAATGGGTTTCAATGCATGTGACTCCGGCTAGAAGGTGAATTATAAGAAAACGAATACAAGAATAATCAAAAGGAAAATGGAACAAGAAAGGTCAAGGAAAACAAGCAGATTAATAAACCATCCCATGATGCACAAACAAACACCACTCTCACTCTATGAAAACAAAGCCCACGCTCACCTCAAAAAGACAACTCCCATCCATGACCCAAGACAAGTATAATGAAAAAAAAAAACAAAAAAGAAATGATGCAGAAGGGTGTAAAGGAAGAATTTCGGGTCCGGGGGCGGTTGTGTTCTTTCAATGTTCTTTTGTCTGATTTGTTTAAGACTTTCTTCTAGTCTTCGTCTTCCAAAATTTCGTCGTTTCCTATCTCGTACAAAATAACCCGACATGTGATAACAGAAAATGCTGGTATATAGCACCATGTTAAGGCCAAAGTTGGGACCTAAAAACAAGATGCCAACACCCCCTCCATCGTCACTATACAAACGTGAGAGCTGAAACAGCCCCTATAGCACCGATCTGGTATATGGCACTAGGCTTAAGCGGCGGTCATAATCAACATCTCATTGTCTATGATATTCCATTTACCGGCGGACATGGGAAGAGACGGGGGGGTCATAGACGAGCTTTCTGGACTTGAGCCAGGCCCACTTGTAGCGCTTGACCCAAACAGAGGCGGCAAACAGACCGGCAGTGACTACCAGAACCTTCATGCCCATTTTCTTGCGGTCGTCCATCTCGGGCTCAGCAGCCCAGTTCAGGAACTCGACAACATCCTTGGCCATCTGGGAAGTGGTAGCGGGGGTGCCATCCTCATACTCGACAAGACCATCGAACAGGACACGGGCCATGGCGATACCGGTACCAGGGAAGTAGGGGTTGAAGTTCATGCCAGCAGCAACCTGAGCACCGGCAGGGGGCTCATCGGGGTAACCGGTCAACAGAGACCAGATGTAATCGGCACCACCATGACGGGCCTTGACGATCAGAGACAGATCCGGGGGCAGGGCACCATTGTTGGCAAAACGGGCAGCCTCCTCGTTCTTGTAAGGGTCAGGTATGTAGTCGGCCAGCTTACCAGGGCGCATCTCAATGTCACCCTGCTCGTTGGGCTCACCGGGGTACTCGTTCTCTTCAGCCAGAGCCTTGGCCTCGTCAACGGTAAGAACAGAACCAACCATAGCACGATAAGGAACTCTACTCAGGGAGTGGCAAGAGGCGCAGACCTCCTTATAGACCTGGAAACCACGGCGAAGACTATATTGCGACGATACATGGTTAGTATGTTACCGAAGAGCCGCACCGGAGTGCGTCGGAATGTGCGGAATAATTCCTATAGTAAAAGTGAGATGAGATATCTTACGCCTGGTGGTCAAAAGTCTTGAAGGGCTGCTTATGAACCCAGGGAAGGACAGGAGGGTGAAGACTACATCATGTTAGCAATTGAACAGGATTATGACTCAAAGCCCATTTTCGTTCCGGGATGGTGCAGCTGATTCATGTATCCATTGCTCGACCAATTGCAGCCATTGGTTTACAAATAGTTGATAAAATGAAAGTTGATGTCCGAATTATCATATGAATGTATTTTTGTATCGTTTGGATTTTGTGGTAGCAATCAATTGATGTTGCATATGAGCCGGACTGACGGGACGGATGGCCGGCTGGGTAACAAGCGAAAAAGGAGTAGCTGAGAAAATAGCGTGATCGGGATGGTACTTGAGGACGAAAGGTCGAACAATGGATATGTGAAAGCTGATAACAGATCCATGAATATCGATATGCAAGCTTGGGATAGTTAATTCGGATTCCAGAAACTCACCCCTCATCAGCGGGAGCAGAGGCCTCAGCAATCTCGCCATAAAGATGGTAGTACCACGCCATGGTACCGGCAGCGAAGGCAGTAGAACCAACGGCAACCATGTTCAGGCGGGCAGTGTGAGCAGCATCGGCAGAGACATTGGTGGAGGTGGACGCGGAGCGCTATTCGGAGGCAAAGTCAGCCATGATGGGTTCATAAGTGGTTAGTATTGTTGTGTAAGTATGCAGGACCGGGATTTTTCGCAATTCATCACGCCCAATTGTACCACTAGACACGGCAGCGGTATCCAGTTTCGTAAAAACAAACGGCAAGACAAATGTTTGGATAATCTGGAATAGGGTCGATGTGTATTGTGGTTGCCGGAACAGAGTGGTCGGCGGTGTCGAGGTGGGCTGGGGGTTATCGAGCCAGACTCGGGATGGGTGAAACCGGCTTGTTTAGCAGCCCGCCATAACCACCATGACATTGCGGATGCAGTGGGAAGGGAAACGGGAAGTGAATGTACCTTGGCCACATTCACGGCGCCAATTCTCGCCTGGTTCAAGATGCGCGACCGGGCGAACATTGTCGATTTGGATTATTTTACAAAAACAAGAGCAAATAATTACTCCTTCAACCCGAGAAGACGTCAAAGACGGAGAAGGGGAGAAGGGAAAGGAAAGGAAGAAAGACGGGATGAGAAAAAAAGGGTCGAGTTTCCAAAAGAAAGGAAGCAATTGGGAGAAGGGAAGGAAGTGCAGTAGAGCAAATTAGCAGGCGTAGAAAAGTCAAGCAAGCAGCGGCGGAACGGGGGAAAGGACCCAGTCAGCACAGGCCAAATCGAATTACAAGGCACTGAACAAATATAAGTGAGAAACTGAATCATGACTGCCAAAAAAAAGAAATTTTACACATGCACATTACAGTTCTAGTTACTAAAAAGCATAGTTTATAACTTTACTTTGTATCTTTAACCCAATTAGACAATTACAACCTCTTGTTTATCATCGTGAAGATCCCGAGCCTGCATCACCACAAAATTTCCCAACTTCCATAGAAAAAATCGCTATTTGCAAAAGCCTCCTTTTTTTCTTCGGGATTATCTGGGTCCAATGAAAGTGAAAGTGGGCCGTGGCCTCAGGCCTGATTTAGCCCGACTCTCATTGGTCAATAGTCATGTGCCTAAAGCCGCCAACTCCCTGGTCAACTAAGTTGCAGGTATTTAACTGGACTGCCGGCAGCTGTGGACAGCTGTTTATACAATGATGACTTTTAAGAATGTCTGGCATCCAATAGGCTAAGAAAATGTGGGGTCTACATGACTAGTGTTGTATACTTTTCGCGCCTGGGTCTATATTCCCGGAACGAGCTGGAATTAGGAAGAGGATTGGGCTGGGTGATTTATGTTAGGCTTACATGCAGATCTCGACTTAAAGCAACATATCAAATACATACAAATAGATAAGACGCTTGTTATATCAGTCAAACTCTTTATGACCTTTTTAACCTCTCTAGTCATACAATGACAAACGTCTATATGAAAAATTCCTTGAATTCACTGTTGGAACCACCAAAAATGCCATGACGTCATATACAATGAAAAGAGAAATTATCAAATTCACATTACCATATTTGAAAGTTTTTTGAATGAAAACTAGTGTTGTATTTTTTTCAAGCATGAAAGTAGAATAAACAAATTCATCCATCTTTCTTTTTTTACATCCTTAAGCAGAAGCATTCTTCTTGAGTTCTCTGCGCGCCTTGACAGCCTGAGCGAGATTCTCGAGAACTGTCTCGGTATCAGACCAGCAGATGCAAGAATCGGTGATGCTTACACCGTACTTCAAACCAGCCTTACCCTCAGCAGGAACCTTTTGGTTACCCTCGTTGATGTTGGATTCAATCATAACACCCATAATAGCTTCCTCGCCAGTAGAAATTTGTCGAGCTAAATCAGCAGCAACCAGAGGCTGGTTGCGGTGGTTCTTGCTGGAGTTACCATGACTGCAATCCACCATGAGTCTCTGGTTCACACCGGACTTGGCCAAGTCCTCCTTGGCCTCAGCAATAGAGGCAGCGTCGTAGTTGGTACCGCGCTTACCACCACGCAGGATAACGAAGCAGTCTTCGTTACCGACAGTACCAACGATGGCGACGACACCGGGCTTGGTTACAGACAGGAAATGATGGGGGTGGCGGACAGCGCCAATAGCATCAATGGCCACACCAAGAGTACCATCAGTCCCATTCTTGAAACCAACAGGGAAAGAGAGACCAGAAGCAAGCTCGCGATGGAGCTGGGACTCAGTGGTACGAGCGCCAATAGCACCAACAGACAAGCAATCCGCAAGGAACTGAGGGGAGATGGTATCAAGCATCTCACTAGCAATGGGCATACCACGGTCAGTCAGATCAACGAAAAGCTGCCGCGAGATCTGAAGGCCCTTATTGATCTTAAAGCTGTTGTCAATATCAGGGTCATTAATTAAACCCTTCCAACCAACAGTAGTGCGAGGCTTCTCGAGGTAAGAGCGCATGATGATAAGTAGTTCGTTTTTATGTTTTTCTTTCTCTTTCAGAAGCATATCGCAGTACTCCATAGCAGCCTTGGGGTCATGGATAGAACAGGGACCAATGATGACGAGAAGTCGGTCATTGGGATCACGACCTTGGACGACATCAGCGACTTCCTTCCGGGAGGAGATTACGACCTTCTTGGAGTTCTCAGTCTGGGGGATCTCGTGCTGCAACAAGTCGGGAGGAGTAAGGGGGTTGTAGCCCTTGACTGTTGACAGATATGGTGTTAATTTCAGGAAGTCACAGTGAATAATTTTCATGACTTACTTCTCCAGTCTTCACTAGAGTTGGTGTTACCAACGTGAGGATTAGGTTGAAAATAAGCCTAATGTGTGCTTCTGTGTCAACGTGTAATCTTGCGCATATAAGTGGCGTGCAGTCACTATATATGTGAGCGCAAATAATAGATGTGACATACCATTGTGCTTAAAGTTTCCGTTACAAGAAAACTAGATTAAAAAAAAGTGGTATTCGAAAATGCAAGATGATAACAAGACTCTGGATCTGACAGGCAAACAGTCTATGGTGTCGATTGCCGAAAATGTAGAAAGCAAAATGAAGCTGTGAAACTTCGATGAAGTTCTAATATATAAGAGAAATTGATTGAGAAGAAAACCTAGACTCTAAAGCGGCGAATATGCTCAACTTAAAATAAAGCCAGAACCATACACCACACTCAGGGTCAAGTCCCGTCCGGGAGGGGAGCAATTCAGGATGTAAACCGAACAGTCACAGCAGGGAAGAATGACGCAGCGACTGACTACCATGTGGGGAGCGAATTAACCAGGTATGCCGGGATTGTTTGCTTGAATAACACCTGGACATCAATAATAAATGTTAGTCAAGAGTTGTGGCGAGTTCATGGCTATTTTGGTATGGCTAAAGGTGTTGTTTCAGCAATGTATTGGAGTGTAGTCAACCTTACATCATCAGATCAAAAAGTTTTAAGCCAAGCATCAGATTTTTTTCTTTGTCGTGTTACTCAGGCTTTCCATTTTTTGTAAGTTACAGGGATTTAATTGGTCAAGAAATGTTGGTGGCGACAAAATCAATCTATATAGAAAGCACCCACACAAGCTCATGTTCTCTCAAGCCATCATCTCGGACCCCACTATAGAACTTGTTATAGCTTTGGTTGAGTGACAGCCAATACGAATGTGGTCAATAGTCAATGAAAACTTGTACCTGTTGCATGTATTACCACCACTTTGATATTCTACCACCCTATCCATACATCTGCATGTACCAATCGGCATTGTTGACTCAAAAATATCGGATTGTTCCCGTTGTTTGACCTTTAAGGATGCGAATTGAACATTCAGGAGCTTAGCGAGAACTCAAAGGATGTCTATGGGATATCAGAGTCTGAGTGATGCGTGATAGTGAAACATTCGGGACGACGTATGACTAAATAAAATGAAGACCAGGGTCTGTTGACAAGACTTTCGTTTCCAAATTCCGATAACACGACTGCATTTCATGAATGTCATTTATTTAGTAAATAATTAAGTTCATGTCTCTAGCAATATATTAAAGAAGATTATAACAGTGAAAATCACCCTATCAAAGTTTGCCAAAGTTCATATCATAACCCTAACAATCGGTTATTAAATTCTTAATATGATTTTGGATCTGCCTGAAGTGAGCCCAGTCCTCCAAGTCATTGTGATTGTTTTATAAGAAATTCTTGATATTGACACATAGACTATGAAAACATATCAAATAAAGACACAATATATCAGATATAAACGCCAGTTTTCATTCAGAACAGTCATGACCATTTGACTGTGACTGAGAGAAGCCAATCTATAGCTACTGATCTGATATATGAGCCGAGAACGCCGCCCGAGATTAACACCCACCCAAAAAAAACCGACAATAGACCTATGTCAGCAACATCCATCCGATGAAAAGGAACCCCTAGCCAAGGTTCGATTTATCTATGCTTGATTTTTGTTTAGATACAATGTTTGCTGCCCGCAAAACTGTCAATATCGAGCCACTATAATATAAACAAAACAAAGGATCCAGCAAGACACAGGATACGGAAATATAAACGAAACAGAACAGACACAAAAAAAGCACCCTGAGCGTTTGGCAGATAAGCGTCGTATACCAAAGTCTTGCTACGCTGACCAGATATAACTAAGGTCAACAGACAGCAGAACCGAGGACCCTAGAGACAAAATCAATAGTAATGGGGGACATCACCATGCTCCAACAACAATGTTGTGGCATAAAATCCATCGAGTAGATATAACCAAAGATCAAAACAGAAAGATGCCAAACCGCGCCCGTACAGTCCAAGAAGCAAAGAAACCAGAGCATACCAAATGAAACAAAACCCAAGAACCCAAGGAGACATAAAAAATGATTGCATTAAGCAGAAGCTGCGATCATAGGAGTTGATTCCCTTACAGATTCGTCATCCGCCTCCATTTGTGCCGCCATTTCACCACCAGCCTCGCTCTCAGCCCAGGCACCCCAGAGGCCATGCTTACCGCGAACCTTGATAGTCGCACCGAGTTCAGGGCCTTGCTCAACTTTGATGGCATCCTTGGTAGCCAGAACAAGACATTCAAAGAACATCTTAGTGGCATCAACCTTGCTGGTTTGGCCTTCAGGCAAAAGTTCTTGGAACACCACAACTGACTCTTTGCGCTTTTCAGCATCATGCTCGGCCTCAGGACCGAATCTATCACGGAGGATATGAACAGCGTGTTGCGTGCCAATAGAAACAGGACCACTCTCAGCAGGGTGAACTGCTGGTGCGACGGTTTCATCAAAGGCGGGACCAATCGTAATATCCTCCCGTTCAAGAGTGACATCATCAAGAGTCTGTTCTTCCTGTCCAATTTCCATAATAGTGTTCTCGGCACCAATAGTTTCGTCAATAGCAGCAGCGGGCATGGCGGTGCTGGCCATGCCGAATTCCTCGATGTCAAGCTCTAGGCGAGGAGACTTGGCGTGTTCAGCTTCGGCTTCATTGTCGACATTCTCTCTCTTGCGCTTGGGTTCGACAGGGATGCGAACAGCCGTCATCGACAAGAGACCTCTGAGTTCAGGAGCCCAGTTGGCAGTACGCTTCTCAAGAAGTACGCTACCAGAAAAGTACCCGTTCTTGTGAGTATCCATCAAGGTCATGAGATGAGCGTCACGAGGGACGAAGGACTGCGGGCGTAAAATATTGTCGTGCCTGGCCTGCTGTTCCTTGATGTGGGCACTGGAAAGCATGGTCTCTTCATCAGGCATGATAACCTTGGGTTTCTTGGCCCTGGCGGCTGGGCGACGAACAATAACCGATTCCTGCTCCTCCTCGGGCGCATAGAAATCAGTTTGTTGGTGTCGACTGTACTCTTCCTCGACCTCACGAGCAAAGTCTTCATCAATGTCGGAAAGAGGAGATTCTGAAATACGGGCACGAGCGAAATCAACGATAGAGGTTCCAGTAGCAGGCATAACAGAAGGATCTTCACTAATGTTGAACTGGAAATCATCGTCACCCATACGGATGTCACCCTCATCATCATGAATGCGAACAGTGTTGTCGCCAAGATCAAGTTCCAATGAAGGTTGACGCTCCAATGTAGCCTCCTTGGCAGTACCGCGAGCCATCACATCCAACTCGCTAAAAAGGTCATCTTCAACCGACTCCACAGGGGCATCACGACCCAATTCGATGGTCTTGTCGTACTTGCTGGGCTGGTCATCAATATCCATACCGAAGTCGAGATCAAGTTGGATATCATCCATAGGGGCAAGCGCCAACTCTTCATCTAGGTTGTCGTTAATATCGAGGAATTGACTGTTGTTGAAGTCTTCCTGGAGGTTGATGTCACGGTTGCGAGTGTGTCCCTTGCGACCAAGTTGAGAGCCTGTAGCATTAGGGTCCTCCATCTGGGAGAGAAGCCAGCCAGCATCCGGCGGGGCTGGAAGTTCAAGACTATCGTATTGAGTGATCTTGTCCGGCAGCATAAGGGCTTCACGGGTCGGGGCATGGAGCGTCGTGTTCAAGTCATTGTTACCGCTGGTGCGGAAAGCCTAATCATCTGTTAGTAATCCTAAACAATCAAAATGCTGCGCGAAATTGCCATATTACCTACCATTTTGATCTTGACGAGCGCTTCATTGCAATCATCCAAGAGATAACGCGCTTTGCGACTGTAGATTCTTACAACGCCAAGAAGCAGCTGGCCACTGAGACGCAAAGCCATAGGGGCTTGCGAAGGTGTAATGATAGCCTCAATACTCTCACCAAGATCTGATTGCAAGATATGAGTTTTGGATAGTTTGCGCTCGAGGTTGGCCGATAGCCAAACCCGGGCTAGAGGGCCGCTCTTTTGGAGCAGCGTCTCGGAGTAGAACATCGTGAATCTCTGAGTAACTGAAGATAGTGGATTGAATAATAAGGAATCGTTAATCGCTGTATAATTGGAAAGGAGATATGTATAAATTATCTATGCTATTCACCCAGTGGGGCAAAACTGCAGAAGCGCGCGATATTTGATGCGATGCGACGGCGATTAGTTTGTAGATTTGGGAAGATCGAGAGTACTGGGTTAGTGTTGAGGTGAGGTGTGAGAAATGTAGGTTGAGCCGGAACGTGATTAGAAGTGGATCGGAGGGATAAACAAGCCTAACGACGCGTTGCGAAGCTACGGGTCAAAAGGGCCAGTACTGTAGTGTAGGCGTCTATAGTGATTACAGGGGCTGTGGAAGTTGGAGGGGCCTGGAGTGCTTTGTGGTTGTCCCAGGGATAATGTCAAGTCTCTTGATGGTTTTATATAATTGATTTTCCCAATTGACAACTATTTACAGCTACAGTTCTAACATCGCAAAATTTCATCAATAAACAATTTCCAAGTTTTGCTACTAATGTGTTCTTGTCCATAAGAAAAAAAAAAAAATCCTGTGACACAGAATATGCCCTATTGCCCAAAAATCTCATATTATAAATAGCCAACGACTGGAATAATCGCTGACTGATCTACAATTTTCCCACAGTCGTGCGCATTGCTCCTCTTGTCGTTCAATTTTTCACTGCCATCGGAAAGGGTCAAGGCGTTTAGAGAAGGCCTTACACTTAAAACCCCAGTCGGCTAAAATATGGATGATTGTGATTCCATAAACATGTTTGGACCTCAAAGAACTTTGGTCGGGCATCACATCGAATGAATTTTTGACCAGCTATGTTGATGTATTGATACCAACAGATACCGTGATAGAACTCTATAAATAGTGGTTTTCGTCAATGGAGTATATAACATATCTGCTATATACAATGATTAACTAATAGACAAGGCTTTGCTATGCGTTGAAGCTGAAAGGTTGTCACCATCCATCCACATAGTCGACCAGTATGGAACTGTCAGAAGGAATCTGCTGAATACTTGGGCCAGAAGAGTATTTAGCTCAAATCAAGACTTGACTCCTGTATTACGAACCTTGTATCATTCAGTAAAATAAAGCATCATTCCCTGGGAATGGCAATGCAAGCCTGACTTGGCTTGTTGCGTCACAACTATCTGATGGGGATACCCACATCGTCAACACAGGGGCCTGTCCCAAATTTGTAGTTAACTGATTTCCATTCGGTCTAAACCTTAATAAATAGAATCGATTCGATTGCTTATTTTTTCTTCGTTCACACATTATGATTAATACATTGTATGCCAGAAATTATATTGGAGTCTTACTGTCAAGGAACATAGTTGAAATTTCGTGGAACTCAAAGCCAGAGATGTATATATAGTATCCTGATCTGTCATCATCAGATGAATGACTGGGACTCGCACAAACAGACAGCCCTGACTAACATGGCCTGGATTCATTGGAAATCATGGTCTTGCAAACAATTGAGGCTTTATTACTTAGCTCATCCATGTCACTAACGCTACTCCACTACAGGTGGGATGCCCTGGAGAGAATTGCTGCAATAGGAGCCCGTGCTACTGCGAAGTCCAATTATCAAAAAAGGAACAAAACAATTACCCTATTTGATCTTTACCTACCTGTTCCTTCCTGATGCATGACTACTGATATGGTGGCTAGTTGAGATCCGCAATTTACAACTTCGCAACTGCCAACATATTCAACAATTGCCAACTCACATCTCCTTGGAATCGACATTGGCACATAGACACCGGATACCCAGATTCTCGACAACCCTGAACCGTCTGTGAGCAATTGGTCTGGCCGTGAGGCCCATGAGCTATTGCTATATACACATTGTCTCCTGACATCTACATCAACCAACATAAACTTTATCCCGCGACTAGATTTATCTGATCTATCGCCGACATACCTCGCCTTCATCAACTTTCTCAACAACCTATCCAACACTGAAGAGACATTGGTTATATCTTCGCGCCATGAATATACCGACGTGGGGCAACCGCCGAGGCGGTTCCCATGATATGCTGCTCCCCACCATATCTAGCCCCGGCTTTCTGCCCCCGGAGGCATCTGAGTCGTTTCGGAAACG
This sequence comes from Ambrosiella cleistominuta, assembly GCA_017139545.1. Lineage (NCBI taxonomy): Eukaryota > Fungi > Ascomycota > Sordariomycetes > Microascales > Ceratocystidaceae > Ambrosiella > Ambrosiella cleistominuta. The sequence continues at coordinate 69,866 of JABFIG010000060.1, forward strand.
CCCATCACGACACTCACGAACAACATCATCACAATCCCGGGTAAGATGGACTTATTCCCAAATTTATCACTGATATGGTGGCCAGCAAGACATTTCTCGAGCTAACTTGCCCAACTTCAGTCTATCGCTGAGCAATATTCTATAATGAGTCCCCAAGAAACTGCCCGTCGTCTGAATACCTCTTTGACCCATGGTCTCTCCTCAAACGAAGCCTTAAAACGCATATCGGAGTATGGCCCAAATGAGATTCCTCACGAGGAGCCCGAACCCATCTGGCTCCGCTTTGTTAAGCAGTTCCAGGAACCTTTAATTTTGCTTCTGCTTGTCTCTGCCGGAGCTTCTTTAGTTTTGGGCAACATGGATGATGCACTCAGTATCGCTATTGCTGTCACTATTGTCATCAGCGTCGGCTTTATTCAGGAGTACAGGTCCGAGAAATCAATTGAAGCCTTGAACCACTTGGTTCCGAATCACGCACATCTCATTCGGTCAGGATCGAAAGGTGACAGCCAAGCTGTTAGCTGGCCTCCTGTTGAAATAGGAGCCGTGGATGACGCTGGAGAGCAGATGGCAATTCCTGGGGAAGATATCCTGGAGGCCACTTCCACTAAAGTCATGGCTTCCCAGCTGGTTCCTGGCGATCTGGTTTTGTTCACGACCGGTGATCGAATCCCCGCTGATATCCGTGTTACGAAAGCTTCCGATTTGACTATCGATGCATCTAACTTGACTGGTGAAACTGAACCTGTACGTATTGTTTCCGATACTACTTCCCAGAGTCAAGATTATGGAAGTGGTGGATTGGTCCCTCCTAACCCTGCAGCTGCTCATAATGATGGCGATGGCAGCAACATTGCTTACATGGGCACCTTGGTCAAATCTGGCTATGGGCAGGGTATCGTCTTCGCTACCGGTGGAACTACCAACTTTGGTGCTGTGGCTACGAGCGTTTCGGGTACCGAAAGCCCTAGATCACCTCTGCAACTCTCAATGGATGATCTTGGTTCTCAGTTGAGCAAAGCTTCTTTTGTCGTCATTGGTCTTATTTCTTTTGTCGGTTGGATCCAAGGCAAGAAACTTCTTGATATATTTACTATTTCGATTTCTTTAGCTGTCGCCGCTATCCCGGAAGGCCTACCTATCATTGTCACTGTCACCCTGGCCCTTGGGGTGCATCGTATGGCCCGCCATCATGCTATCGTGCGCCGCATGCCAAAGGTTGAAACTTTGGGTTCAGTAAATGTAGTTTGTACAGACAAGACTGGAACGTTAACTACCAATCACATGACTGCCACCCAGGTCTGGTATTTTGGCACAGATAAAGCGATTGATGTCGAAGATGGCACTGATAACTCCGATGTTCTCACTGATAGTGCTACACTGAGAATTATTCGTATCGGAACGGTAGCCAACAACGCTCGTTTGGCCCGTCAGTTTGCTGATGGTAGTGATAGCGTAAATCGCGCGCATGCCGTTCTTTCCTCCACACAGAATGAGAAGCATGCGAACACTTTGACTCGTTGGGTTGGCCAACCCACTGATATAGCTATGATGGATTTAATGGACCGCTTCAAGGAACTTGATGCTCGCGAGACTATGGGCACTCCTGTCTCAGAGACCCCCTTCAGCTCAAGCCGTAAATGGATGGGTATTGTCATGGCTGACCAACAGAGTGGTGAGGAATTTGCTTACATGAAGGGATCCATTGACCGTGTTCTAGAGGCTTGCGAGACATATATCGATCAAGACGGACGCCAAGTTAACCTTGATGCCCAACGTCGCCAAGACGCTTTGAACGCTGCTGATGCCATGGCTTCTGAAGGCTTGCGTGTCTTAGCTTTTGCTTCCGGTTCAGTTCCACGTTCTTTCCGCTCTAAGGCCCGCGGTCATGAGAACGAATCAAATCATGTGGAAGCCTATAAAGAGCTGTCATTTGCGGGCTTGGTTGGGATGCGTGACCCTCCCCGTCCTGGTGTCTCTAACTCGATCCGCAAACTACTGCGTGGTGGTGTTAAGGTTATCATGATCACTGGCGACTCTGAAGCCACTGCGCTTGCCATCGGTAGGCAGCTCGGAATGGAAATCGCCCCCATCAAGGCCGCTACTCCGGGCCACGGTGGTATTCATCCTGTACTTCGTGGTGAGGATGTCGATCAGTTGTCTGAACGTGAACTAGCTGACGCCATGCAAAACACAACTATCTTTGCCCGTACCAACCCTGATCACAAACTCAAAATCATTGAAGCTCTCCAGCTCCGTGGCGATATTGTCGCAATGACTGGTGATGGTGTGAATGATGCCCCTGCTCTGAAGAAGGCAGATATTGGAATTGCTATGGGACGCAATGGTACCGACGTAGCTAAAGAAGCTGCTGATATGATTTTGACTGATGACGATTTCTCGACTATTCTCCATGCTATCGAGGAAGGCAAAGGCATCTTCTCAAACATTCAGAACTTCTTGACTTTCCAGCTCAGCACTAGTGCTGCTAGTCTTGCTCTTGTCTTTGTCTGCACTTGCTTAGGATTCCGCAACCCTTTGAATGCCATGCAAATCCTTTGGATCAGTAAGTGCATCGCAAACTTATTACTAGAAATCACTGTAATTAACGATAATTTCAGATATCATTATGGATGGTCCCCCTGCTCAGTCTTTAGGTGTGGAAGCGGTCGAAAAGGATGTCATGAACAAGCCACCGCGTCGCCGTTCAGACCCGGTCCTGACGCAAGCTGTTATCTCACGAGTTTTCTACTCTGCCGCGGTGATTATGATTGGTACCATGTTCATCTACTATCGTGAGATGACTGATGGCGGAGTAACTCGGCGTGATACCACGATGACATTCACTTGCTTCGTTTTGTTCGACATGTTTAATGCTTTGGCATGCCGCTCAACCACCAAATCTATCCTTCGTGGTGAAGTCGGGCTGTTCTCCAACTCGTTATTTAACTGGGCTGTCTTCCTATCACTCATCGGCCAGCTGCTGGTCATATACTTTCCGTTCTTCCAGGACGTCTTCCAGACTGAGGCTTTGGGATTGGGTGACTTGATTGGCCTGACTTTCCTGTGCAGTACTGTTTTCTGGGCCGACGAAGCTCGCAAGTTCATCAAATATAGTCCCGTCCGTATGGGAAGTGGTTATTCGCAGGCAGTGTAACCATGCAAATAGCCAAGTCACTCCAATGGCCGGTACATCATATTTACTAGTGTTTATTTTCATGCATCGTATATAGGAGATGAAATTATATCTAAACGAGGAGATTCCTGGGTCGGGTTGGGAGTTGGTGATATACACTGTTTTGCATTGGTATAGAGTTTTAGATCTCATATGAAACGGTAGAATCGATTGTTACATGTCTTTTGTTCATATAACATTCTGTCAAAGTGTTCTGCGCACATGTTTTTATCAAGGGCTTCACATGGCACCCTGGCGAGCCTGATGCTGTCTAACCCTAATGGGCACTGTTACGTGTCCCCCACTAATGCTGTAGCTTCCTGGGGTAGCTTCCACATCGAGAAATTCCAGTTCAACGTCCATTAAAAGCTGCAAGTCATTATATAAGGTTTCTGCGGAAAATCACTTCTATCCCAGGATCTGCTGCGCAGTGTCTACACTTTCAGTTAGGAGCTGTCAATTGTATCTTAGAGTTTTCCAACTATATCCAGTCGGTATCTGATCATCAATAATAACCATCAGCTTCACATCTTGTTCCTTTTCTATTGTAATGACGAAATATCCCACCACGACCGACACATTTACGTGACCTCTCTCAGTCAACTCTACGGCACTCTCAAAACCTCAATGAGCACAATGTCGACAAAAACTCACAAAGCCCTATCCCTTCCGAGTATTCATACGTCCGATTCGAAACTATCACCATCAGTCCACGATGCCACCGGCATTGTATCCGTCCGTGCTGCTCTTTTCTCTTTACAAATCCGTGATGACGACCTCACTTCTCGACTTGATACCCTCATAGCCTCTCAAACGGTCCTTGCGCGCGACCTTCAGCGGCTCGACTTTCTGCGCACAACTCTGAGCACCCAATCGATTGCTGTCCGCGCCGTGAGCAATCAGATGGTCGTATCGGCGGCGGAAACTGCGGGTAGACTAAGCGACAAAGTGAGGGAACTCGACTTGGAAAAGAGTAGAGTGGAAGCGACCCTGGGAGTTGTTGAACAAGTTGCAGAGTTGAAGGCTTGCATCAATGGGGTCGTTGGTAGTATGGGGGCGCCGCAGGACTGGGAGGCGGCGGCGGGGTATATTGAAAGGGCCAGCCGGATACCTGAAGCCATCACCAAGGGTGGATTCGCCGCAGCCATTGTTCCCAGTGTAGAGGTTCCCGATGCGCCATGGCTGACATTGGAAAATGCGAAGGAGAGTTTGTGTAGGCTTTTCCTAAGAGAATTCGAGAAGGCAGCGCAAGAAGGTGATTCACAAAAGGTCACAAGGTTCTTCAAGCTATTTCCATTGATTGGTCGTGGTGATGTTGGCCTGGATATTTACGGCAAATTTGTTTGCCAGGGCGTATCTGGCACAGCGAGAGCAACTCTCAAGCAAGCAACAGAGTCGCACAAGACAGAAGGCTTCTTCTACGCCAATGCGCTGACGAAGTTATTCGAGCATATCGCGCAAGTAGTAGAAGGACATGGCGGGCTTGTTGAGCGACATTATGGCCAGGGAAAGATGACGAGAGTTATTGAGAGATTACAACAGGAAGTCGATGTACAAGGCGGCATTATTATAGACTCTTGGAGTGATGAACGGAATGTACAATGCAGGTTAACTGATGTCAGGAGTTACCCCTTCTCTTTCCTGGTTCAGAGCTTCCTACCACAACAACAACGAAACGCTATACCCAGAGTCAACTCTCCGGCGAATGGAGCTGGAGCGAATTCGCGAATAAGTGAGAATGAAGGTGTCGACATGAAGGAGGTCGATGCGCTGTTGGGTGAGATTGCAATGATGTTGAGCCGCTGGGCTTTGTATACTAGATTTCTCTCTGGAAAATGCAAAGTGAGTTTCATACGTATGTACTCTGATACCTTTTTCTAACATATAACAGGATCCTGATTCACCACCAGACATCAGCCTGGTCATACCAGACGTTCTCTTAAGATCAAATATGATCAAGAAAGTATCATCGAAACTTTCTTCTCCATACAATGTCTTATCTACATTCTTTTTCAGAAGATCAGTAGAAAAGGCTTTTCAAATGGACGAGTATCCATCTGGACTAACACTCAGCTCGACAAAACCTTTGGGCAGCAGCCCACCGTTCATCATCTTGGCGGTTGATGATGTTATATTCATAGTTAATGCTGTTATTGAGAAGGTGTTATCAACATCTCAAAAAGATGTGGTATCATCTGTCATTCCCACAATATCTCGTATCCTTGGTGCCGACTTTGTCGGAATGATCCAACGGAAGATGCGCGATGAGTCTTATCCTAAGTCCCTGGTGCAAGGAGGATTCCCACCAGAAGATAAGATTATCCAATTCATCGTTTTGATTAATAGCTTGGATATGTCGAATGACTATCTTGGTCGCATTGTGGCAGGAAAGACTGGTACCACTCCTGAGCAGATAGTAGCTACTACGCCTCTTGTACTAGCTCCCAGTTCACAGGTGGCACATGCTTTCAGCTTCCCCAAGGATGCGGCGATAGTTGCTCAACATCTGATGAGTATGTACCATTCTTTCACGAGCAAGACTACAGAGCTTATGACAGAAGGTATCCAGGTTCTGTTCCAAAGCGTTGTCAGGCTACGCTTGCGGCCGATCCTGGCTGAAACCTTCCGTGACGCAGATTACTCTTTGTCTGAAATTGATCTCGAAGAGATTGCCGAACAGGAAGACAAGGACTTGGTTGAGTTGCTGGATCAAGTTCCACAACGTTTCGAGCATGGTTGGGAACAGCTCATGAAACCAATCTCCCGGGTGATGACACCAAAAACTTACTCAGATCTCCATGATATAACGGCCAAATATCTGTCCAGAATATTGGAAAAGCGCATTTGGAACTATTCGGGCCGTATCAACGCCTATGGAGCCATTCGCTTAGAAAAGGACTTTAGCGGTATCATTAGAGTCATAGCTAAAAGCAACTACGGCATGAGAGAGATCTTTGCCAAAGTATCGCAGATATTGATGATTGTGAACATGGAAGAGGAGGAATGGGATGAAATGGCGGCCATGGCCGAGATGGAGGGTGGTGAAGATGACTTCCTGTGGGTTCTGAGCGAGGAGGAGAGAGTCAAGGCTCGGTCTTTAGTAAAGGACTTATGATGAACAACGAAATATATAGTGTATGAATGATATGATGACTCCCATTTCAACGACAATGGGTTTTTCATCACAATTATGGGACTGACCAACAATATTACTATCACATGCTGTGCAACCCGATAGCACAAAGCTCTAGACTCTTTCCTAAAATAGAATAGCTATTAGCGGGCCGATGAAATTTTGCTAGATATTGGCTGATTATTGAACCACTTCATAATCTCAACGAGTCGGATGCAAAAAGATCTCATCATGTAAATTTTGACTTGTGCTATGTATATACATGAAACCAGATGAATAGAGCTTTGAGTTGACTCTGGCTGCTCTATCCTATGACACCATTGCTCTCATAGTGAAGTGGGTCAGTAGTCGATTCACATTAGCCCCCGGCAACTTCCTGTTTTGTTAAAAATGCCCCTCCATTTATCTAATCAATCAAACGCCAAATTTAAATAAATATTTTGCGGCCACAATTCCAAATCTGGACCTTCAACAACTCATCTTTTACTTTTCGACTGTCATAACAAGTTTTTTTATGTTTACCACCCATCACATTATAGCCGCCAAGTCAACTTAGCTATCCATATTCGTTTGATCTTTTATTTTTCTTCATTTCACCACCACAACCCTAGCTTCCTTGCGCCGACTACTCTTTTCCATGAGAGCTTCTCTCCGCTCTTTTACGTTGCACCACTTCCGTCTCACCCCCATTCTAACCCAACAAACCGCCGCCATGTCTTCCAACACCCCCAAGACAACCATCATCAAAATTACGGGCAAGTACCTTGGTGCCTACGCAAAACTTGACTCTCTCGACACTTGGGTTCCAACCCCCGCCTCGGTAACGCCTGCCATGGCCGATCTCGAGTCCGTCGCAAAATACATGACTATTTCCAACATACCGGTTGCCTTCCCTACAGAAACTGTCTATGGGCTGGGAGCCGATGCTACCCGATCTTCTGCAGTCCAGGGTATCTACACTGCCAAGAATCGCCCGTCTGATAACCCACTCATCTCCCACGTTGCCGACCTTGATATGCTGCGCGCACTGCTGGATCCATCCGGCGCCGTGCGCGCCTCGGGGCAGGATCCTATTCCTGAAATTTATAAGCCACTGATTGAAAAGTACTGGCCGGGCCCTCTGACGATATTGCTGCCTAATTCTGTGGATTCCAAGTTGGCACCGGAGGTCACTGCTGGGCAGATAACTTGGGGTGTCCGGATACCACAAAACCCGCTTGCTCTCTCGTTGATCAAGTTGGTTGGTGCTCCTTTGGCTGCGCCGTCGGCAAATTCGTCGACTAAGCCATCGCCTACAACCGCGCAGCATGTCATGGATGATTTAAATGGGCGCATTGAGAAGATTATCGACGGAGGTTCTTGCACTGTCGGTGTGGAAAGTACTATTGTGGATGGTCTGAAGAGTCCGCCAGCTATCTTGCGTCCAGGCGGTATCAGTTTGAAGGAGATTCAACAATGTCGCGGGTGGGAAGTGACGGTAAACGGGTACAAAGATCAGAGTGTCGACGATAAGGAAAAGCCTCAGGTACCGGGTATGAAGTACAAACACTACAGTCCCAATGCTAGAGTCACTCTTTACGAATCATCACATGCGGCAGCCTTGAATGGTATAGTCGCTGCTGATTTCGAGGAAGTGATTAGCCAAAAATCGGAGCCCAAGATTGGTATCATCAGAACGCAACGATGGGGCCCTGTAGGCGGTCTTAATACCAGTCAACTGGTTGACATACCAAAAATTGCGGGCTATGAGGATGAAGAAGAGTCTTTCGTGGTACAGCAGGGGAGTTTACTGGGTGATAATGGTCAACCAATCGGGACCGTGTATGATATCAACTTGACCTCGGATATCAGGAAAGTTGCGGAAGGGCTGTTCCAAGCTTTTAGAACTCTGGATAGACGAGGCGTGGATTCTATCTTTATTGATGGTGTGGCAGATCACATAGATATCGCCAGCGCCGTTATGAACCGTGCTCGTAAGGCCGCATCTCAGATCCGGCGATAAATTTGCGGAGAATAATAATACAAAAGTAGTTTGATATTCGAGATCTGTAAATCAAGTTCACAAGCATTTAATTGTAGTCATTAACGAGTATTCCTGGAGGTTGGCCAATGGCCACAGATCATGATATCATAGTCTCAACATTATATAAGCACTAAACAAAAAGCAAGACCAAAAGTCAATACCTCGGCCCTCGTCATCTAATATCAACAATGACAAGTTTCATCACAAAGGGTATATCGTACGCCTTGGCGACAGTATTCCCAGAATGTACCCCGCATCATCCCTATCCGCTTCCCAGTCCTCCCTGACCAATCTAGAGCACCCACTTACAGACCCTGCCGCAACCAATCGGTAAACTTGGCACGACCCAACTGTGCCAGGTTGTTGACACCTTGTTCGCTGAGGTCGATGCGGCCGATGGAGACGTCTTGGGAGGGGGCCTTGCTGACACGGTGGACAATGATGGTGGGGTCAGTTTCGAGGACGATGCCGTCGTCGACGATTTCGTCGATAGCGAGGGCAACGAGGTCATAGTTCTCGAGAATGGTACGCTTGTCGACGGATTGCCTGTTATGTGGTTAGTTTGGGTAGATCGTAGTATAAAGGGTGAAGAGGCCGAGTAACGTACTTGAAGAGGAGGTGGAGAGAGTCGCGGAGGGCCAAAATGACGTTGTAGAGAAGGATCTCGTTCTCATTGAGGCTACCGACGACACAGATTATGACGTCGGAGTCGATTTTGTAAAGGACAACACGGTTGTCGTAGAGGATGATGTCGTTGTTCTGCTTTGTAGTCTTCTCGAAGAGGCCCTTCTCAAAGGCCTTCTGCGCTTTCACATCGGTGTAAGGGTTGGTGTTGGAGAGCGCGCCTAGATGTAATCACAAGTTAGTTTCAGTTCATGAATCGATATACATTGAGTTGAGAACCGAGGGCCATGAAGATAAATTGTATGGCCAGAAAGCTATGCGCCCAGATGGCTAACCCCCCAATTCCCAATTTCAATCAGCCATGATTGCTTTCGTTGCCGGTTCGGCAGGTAAAATCTTGACATACCAGCACCCTGGTGGGGAGAGTTGTAGTACTTGGCCAATATCCGAGAACCATCTTCACCACTGATGATCAGGATGGCGTTGACCGAAAAGAGTGACATATTGGGAGCCATGACGGGCAACTTTGGGACACCAATTGGGTCGTCAAATGTCGAGATATGTGTGTGTGTAGGTAAAATAGAAGTGTACAGGTCCGATGGTAGGGACGTTCGTTTCGAAATTGGCAATTGTGTGGGTGGGGGTTATGGTAAATGGTCGTCCTAGAATATTGTGATGTTGGATCTTTTAACCTGACGACAATTTGCGGTTATGTCAATACACTTGCGCATTGATGATGAACATAAGGGTTCAGGGTCTACAAGATGCCACGCATGAGCTGAGCTTTGCTCTCTTGGAGGGGTTGCGATCTAACCCCAAGATTTATTTAGCAATCCGAAACAACCCCACCAAACCATCGTGGGAGCTCAAGAAGCATGGTCCCTGACCAGGGAGACCTGTTTTTGGACAGCTCTAGTAGTTACAGAGGAGCTTCTTCGCAGGCTTCGGCGCCATCGGGTTCCCTGTATCCTTCACCGTTCATGCTCGTATATTGGATCGGCTTACATGCTGCAAGATGAGGTGGAGCTTCCGTAGCTTCCACTTGCCTGCACAGCCTCTCTTGGTACATGATAATGACAAGATGTTCAAGTTTGGAGTCTTGACAACAGCTAGGTTGCCACATTTTGAGGCCATGTATTTATGTTTTTCTATTTTTTTTTTCTTTTTAAGTAGTCGTCATCCTGTGTTATGTATTTGGAAGCGAGCAATCCGACGATTTAATTTTATAGGCAGACACATAATCCTCTTATGATGCTAGCTATATAAGTGATTGTAATCCCTCAAGAACCCATATTGAATTACATTTGATCTATATCATATCTCAAATTTTCTTCTTGGACTTGTCTTTGACTTTCCCAATCACTGATGATATCTTGACTTTAGTTGTGGCCGCATTCGTCAAAATCTAGAATAACTTTCTGGCAACGTAATATTGAAGCCCCCCCTGCTCCTTCCCTCCTTCCCTCCAGCTGAAGCTCAGGACCTTTGTATCAGCAGGTACTATCTACTCCACCACATCTTCCTCAAGCTGACAGACATCAAAGGCCATCACCCAACACTGCATTCCAATCTTTTCGAAACTTTTCATAGACACTCTGACAACAAAAAAAGAAAAATCACGATTCTCCCATTCCGGCCTCTGTTTTCTCAGCCTTGCGTGGGACTGCGCTCGAGTGCATATTCAATTTCCTTTTCCCTGTCACAAGCTGACAGCTTGCATTGTCTCCAGGCGCTCATTTATTGATTTGTGTGCGATCTTGTGAGCTATCCCGAACTTGCCAGCCTCCTTGTCGCTTCTTTGAACACTGTCGAGCATTCCGGCGCTCTATTGTGGACTCCATTGATCCTCTTTAGCTATCCGCTCCTCTTCCCTCTCCAACTTCTCTCTTCTTTAAACACTGCACAATTGGTCTCACGATAGTAGCGATTTCCAATTGGAATTGATTAGGGAGTTGAGCGCATTGCGATTCGACCACATCTACCTGTTTCTGTCTTTTTCTTTTTTATTACGATCTTTACGACCAATCACATCACATCTGACGATACTTACATAACCTCGAAAAGCTCACGCCTCTCAGCATAACCTATCGCAAACATGGCTTCTTTGAACCTGTCGATCAACGGTCCTTCGATCAAGAACAGCTATAATGCTGTGATCAACGCTAATATCAGCTCCAAGTCTGCTACCTTTGGCCACTGGGCCCTATTCTACGTGCAAGCGCCCCTCGCCAATGCTTTCCAAGATTCCGGCAACAAGGAAAGTGTGTTGAAAGTCGAGGGCTCTGGAGGTAAGCTACTCGTCCTGATGTCATTCATTAAGCCTGCATGTTGAGCTTTATGTCCTTGTAACACATGTCGCAATTTGTTTCAAAAATACTTCTGATGAGAATCCCATTCTAACATCAATCTTTTTTGGTTACACAGAGGGTGAACTTGACGAACTCATCGAGGACTTCAACGAGGGCCGTATTCAGTTTGCTTTTGTAAAAGTCAAGGACCCCAATTCTGCTCTTCCCAAGAATGTTCTAATTGCCTGGTGCGGCGGAGGTGTTCCCGAACGCACCAAGGGTTACTTTACTAGCCACCTCGCCGCTGTTTCCAAGATTCTTCAGGGCTACCACGTGCAAATCACTGTCCGCTCAACCTCCGATCTTACCCCCGAGTCGATTGTCCAAAAGGTTGCCAATGCTTCCGGTGCGAAATACTCTGGTGGTCCTGCCGCCCCCGCCGCTTCTAGACCGCCTCCCCCAGCTGCCTCCAAACCAGTCTTCACTCCTACTGCCATGAGCGCATCCCGGATGAACCCACTGGTTGCTGCGCGATCACGTAAGCAAGAAGAGACTGATGAGGATGGTTGGGGTGCGGATGCTCCTCCGGTTACCCGGACCGAGATCCAAAAAGTCGAATCTGCCTACAAGCCCACCAAAGTCAACATAGCTGAGCTTACCAAAGTGAAGCAAACATCGCACTTTGAACAAAAGGTTGTCGAGCCCCCCGCAGATATTGTTAAAGGTGGCTACCAGCCTGTGGGCAAGGTTGATATTGCTGCTATTCGTTCCCAAGCCAAGAACAAGGATGATTACCGTCCGGTGCCGGTGAAGGGTGCTTACGAGCCCATTGGCAAGGTCGATATTGCTGCTATTCGTGCTCGTGCTCAGAAGCCTGCTGCCGAGGATGATGAAGAACGCCCCAAGTCTCTGGCGGAGCGCACCGCTGCCTTCACTCAGTCCGCCCCCCAGGCTGAGCGATTGACTTCTCTTCCCAAGCCGAAGGTCGCCAACAAGTTTGCCGGCGCTTCTACTTTTACCGGTACTAAGCCTGCGCTACCTGGTCCCTTCGGTGTTTCTCCTGCCGCCGCTCCTCCCGTTGGTGTTGCCAGCCGTACTTTTGCTGACCAAGGCGGCAAGACTCCTGCTCAGATCTGGGCTGAAAAGAAGGGCAAGACCCCTCTGGCACCTCCCGTTTCCGCTCCATCTATCGCTAGCGCTGGACCTATTGGTGTGCAGAAGACTGGCGAGTGGAAGTCTGGTTATACCGGCAAGTCTTGGTCCGTCAATGCGCCTACGTACAGCCGCACTCTGTCCCCTGATGTCACTGGCAGTAATGAGCCTGCCCAGTCTCAACAGAAGGAGGAATCAGAGTCCATCTCCACTTTTGCTGCTCGCGACCGCTTCAAGGATGCTCAACCCATTGGTGTTGGCGCTTCTCGTGGTGTTCCCGCTGTTCCCACCAACGATGCTCCTCCCCCAGTCCCCTCTATCACGCGTCCCTCCGATTCTCCTGCTGGTGGCTTTGCTCTACCTAACTTACCTACCCGCTCCGCCCCGCCACCGGCGCCTGAGCTCGAGCAGGAGCCCGAACCTGTGCGTGGGCCTTCCCCTGTCCGAGTCCCTGTTGCTGTTCCTCGCAGCCCCTCTCCCCCTCCTCCGCCAGCTGCGCCTGTTTGTGCTCCCAGCCCTACCAGAGCTCCTTCCCCTCCTCCGGCTCCTGTTCCTCCTGCGCCTGCTCCCGAGCCTACAGTCCCCCCGGCCCTCGTTGCTCAGGAGGAGCCCGAAGCCGCTGACAGCAGTGGTCTGACTGCCATTTCGCAGTACGATTATGAGCGTGCTGAGGACAACGAGCTGGAGCTCAAGGAAGGCGAGACTATCTATAACATTGAGCAGGTGGATGAGGATTGGTGGTTTGGCTTCAATGCTGCTGGCGAGTCTGGTCTTTTCCCCAGCAACTACGTTGAGCTTGTCGAGGGTGGTGCCGCAGCCGCTCCGGCTGCTCCTCCCGCTCCTCCCGTGGCGCCTGCTGCTCCCGAGCCTGCCCCGGCTGCACCCGCTGCTTCTGATGTTGGCCAGACTGCTATTGCGCAATATGACTACGAGGCCGCCGAAGACAATGGTAAGTTTCGCCATACTTGATCAAGTTTGTATAAATTCTAACCAAATCCGCAGAACTGTCTTTCCCCGAGGGTGCTACTATCACCAACCTCGAGTTCCCTGATGAGGACTGGTGGTTCGGCCATTACCAGGGCGATTCTGGTCTGTTCCCCGCCAACTATGTCGAGCTGTCTCAGTAAATGTGGGGCTAAGGTTACGATTTGACAACGCTACTACCAAGAGACTTGGTAAAAGCTCTAGAGATCGTTTGTCATGTTAGAGAGGATATGTGGGCGTCAAATTTTGGTGTTTGGATGGTTTGCTGTTTCACGGTTTTGTTATGCTGTGATGATATTGCATTTTTGACATTGAGTTCTAGTTTATGATTGAATGCATCAGAATTTTGATGATTTGCCGCGGGTCAAGTCCGAGCACCGAACGCTTATGAAGGTATATTGGAGAGATTACCGAGTGAAGTCCACGAAATTATATATATATCCCACTGATTAAATTACAACTGGGCGCTGGCATAACAACTGGCATATGCTAAAAACAAACTATCGACTTACAAGTGCGGTACTCACTGCATGGCCTCCGCACAACAATCAGCACAATTCGTACAACTCTCCATACATCCCTGACACGCCACAGCTCCACAGCAACAAAACACCGACGTCACCGCCGCCAGGAACCCCATTCTCTTAGCTGTCCGCTTATATTTCCTTTTGTGTCCTGACGGCTGATGCAATTTTGTCATATCGGGCACTGGCGCCGTCACCGTGGATGTGTTTTGCCCGGTATTGTTGGTGTTTTCGGAGATTGTGGTGAGGTTTGTGGGGCGGTTTTGGATGTCGGAGTGGGGATATCCGGAGCCAGTGACGGAGGAGGCTGTGGAGATGGAGGGGGTTGGGAGGGTGGAGGTGGGGACGGAGGAGATGGACATGGGGGGCTGAGGAATGTAGGCGATGGGGGGGGGTTGGGGGGTTGGTTGGAAGGGGGGAGGCTGATGGTATTGTTGAGGTTGTTGGGTTTGTGGGAGGGAGTTTTGCAGTTGAAGAGACTCGGCGAGATTGGCTTTGTATTCTTCGAGTTGCCGGCGATGGTTATCGTCAAGGTTGGCTTGGTTGCTTTGGGCGATGGGGTCAACGGAGGTGGTACTCGATGTTTGCGGCTCCGAGTCGAGTTCGGGGAGGGAGTTGGAAGCAATGGTTATGGGGGGCTGGGCAAGGAAAGGGCCGGAGTAATCGCTGCTGGTATACGAGGGGGGGTATTGAGGCCGTGGTTGTTGTTGTTGGAATTGTTGTTGAGAGATATTGGGGGCGTAGGGGGAAGTTGGGGACGGCGTGTAGTTGGCGGGGACTTGCGGGCCGGAAGATATCATGGGGATCATGCCCGGCGGCGGCACGGGGCTAGTCGGGGAAACAGGAGACGGTTGAGAAAATGACGGCCGGGAACCCTGCCGAGGATGGAGATATTGTTGTTGTGGATGTTGCGTATAGACATATCCTTGAACTTGCGGGTAGCCTTGTGGCGCCAAATGTTGCGGTTGCGGTTGAGGCTGCGGTTGGTGCAGTTGTTGTCCAGGTTGAAAATGGGGTTGCTGGTTGAGGAGTCGGGCGTCATTGGGATGGGTGGCATGGGTGAGGGTTATCGGGGACGGAGTGGGGAGGAGTTCAGGCCCGTCGACACCGGGAGGGGCGGTGGTGGAGTCGCCGTAGGTCTATGCGGTTGGGGGATGTGTTAGTTCCCATTCTGGGACAGGGCAGGATTGTTTGGTTATCTTTGGATTGTGGAGTATCTTTTTTTTTGTCTACATGTCTGTGTCTGTAGGTGTGTGGACGTAAAGACAACTTACAACGAGTGGTTGTGGGTTTGTGCCGTTATCATGGGCCCATGGATCGTAGTCCGGTTGTTGGTAGAACTCGGAGGCGGACATTGTGCAGCGATTTGACGAGAAAATTGAAAGATGGTGGATTTAGATATTTTTGAAAATGAAAAGGGGAGTTACCAAGATATAGAGAAGGCCCGCTGGTGGGTTTGGGGAGTGAAAGGCTGGGGAAGACAATCCCAAGGAGGGGGGGCAAATGTTGCGTAGAGAGGGCTGAAGAAAATGGGCTGGAGGCCCAGAGATGAAAATGGGGGATTTTGAGGGTGGGGAGGACAAGTGTTTCAGTGGTTGTGGTGATGGTGGGCAAGTAGTTAATAATAATTAGTGTGGTCGGGAGGCGTTTTGAGATTTGAGTAAGGAGCTTAACGATGTTAACGAAAGTTTAGGTGAAGAGTTCTAGCTTTGAATTGAAAGAACAGAAAGAAAAAGAGAATAATAAGAAACTGACTACGAATCAAGAATATCAACAATTGACTTTTCATGCCAGACACGAAAAGAGCACAATTGTGAAAAGATCGCGGTAATAAATGAATTGAAATTACCAATTCGGAGCTGAGGATTTCGCTAAAAAAAAAAAAAGAAAGATCGAGAGTCGGCCCCGGTGTGTTCAGGTTCCAGGGTTTGGCTTATGTACATAGAGACTTGATTTAGGATTTGAGTCTAGATTTGCCCAGTAGTGTTTACTTCTGTGAACAATTTTAAAAGAGCTCGTTTATTATTGATGATTTGTATGGCAAGGTTTTATAAGTTTATATCTGTCAAATTCATATCGCCATCATGGCTGCAATTTTCAGTTGAATGATCTTGCGGGTGATCACCGCGGGATTCAGATGATTACACGTGAATGCATCTTACTTAATTGACAGGCTTGTCAGGGAATGTGATTGATATTAACCCCAACCCCATCAACCCCAATAAGAAACAAAACAAAATACAGAAAGGTACTTTAGTTTGGATATATTAAAGGCATGAAGTAGCTATTATGCATCTCATATTGTTCAATGAGCCTTTAAGTGAGGTCTAAACACCATTTTCCATGTCTTGTTCATGATAGAACAATGGCTGAGAACATGGTTAGTCGAGTGTCACTTCAGCCTGGGAAGCTGGCAGCTGAAGGTTGGTGAGGGAACCAATTCTGTAACTTAGGGTATAATGTTTAGTAGCATAGAAATTCGATAGAATATTGTCTAGGATAAAAAAATCCTTACGTCTATTCTTCTGCCCATCTCCGGAGCCCACTCGGAAAGCCCGCCCAGAGCTAGCCATGTCACCCTCTTCCTCCGCCACGATCGGTTACCCCTTTCAGACCAGTAAGCCGAGAAAAGAAATTCAATATGCGGCATATGGCGTTTACAGGTTAGGATGATGGTTAGGGTCAGTTGGTATAAGTATTTTTTACATATTAATAACTCCAGATTACCCTAACTCTCATCATACATACATGGGTATGGATCCATGGTCCCTGCCACATGATGATCCTATGTACCTCCTGCCATAACCCTTAGTGCTTAGAGTTATGGTATTGTTGCCCTATATATCAGCTACCGAATCCTATCCATATTCTCCTTTTCACCCTTTCATCATAGATATCTAATGTGTTAATCATGGCAAAATGCCACAAGTCTTGTTGCCCTGGGCAAAATATTTCTGTAATGTCTGTAAAATTCCAACAACCCAACAGTCAAACGTCAGCTTGTCGTGTTTGCCGCTGCTGTGTTTATTGCATTTTGCCGTGATACCTTGGCAGGTCATTCAGGGATATTACCGATATTTGGCAACTGCATTATTTTTCGTTCTTTTTCATTTAGTGTATCCGGGGTTGTTGCCCTTTTTTTTACTGGGAGGTTGTTGATATTTCCCATCTAATAGACATTGCCAGATTTACACTCGGGTTCGTAAAAACAGCCTCTGAGACAATTACGGAAGGAGCTGTGTCACGTCTAACAACGTTCTATCTTTAAACTCTGCCATCAATCAACACGATTTATCAACTCCATCTCAATTCTGATTTGGTCATTCACAAATATGGTCTTACCATCCAAGGACCTTCTCGCCTAAATCACCAACTCCCCTTTCCCCAAACTCTCCCTTCGCGCCTTCTGCGCTGCCTCCGCTAAGCAAACCCTCTCCACCACCGACTCCATCCCTTTCCTCATCCCCGGAACCTTCTTTGGCTGCTTCATCTTCCCCTCCTTCTTCCTCGCCTTCTCCTGGAACAAGGACCCATGGCTCAAGCCACTCCGCTATGTCATCTTCCTGCTAGTCACCTTGATTAACTGGGATGCCATGCGCCGATCAACGAGCACGAATGTTGCCTGTGGGTACGGAAATAGTATGACGTCCATTTGGGGCATCTTGGTTGCCGGGATGGTCTCGGTTTTCCTGGACGGCCAAGACGTGGAGCGGATCGCTAAGCGCGTGCGGAAAAAGGAAAAAAAAACGGATGATGACGATAGCGGGGAGGTTGTCGAGTACTACTGGCAATCGTATCCAAGTCCGGTTTCCATCACTGCCGAACCCGTTGAGAATTCTGGTTAAAGACTATTCCCGTCGTATTCGTGGGCTATTTAGGCCTTGATCTCCTATCTATTCTCGTGGAAAAGGACCACTTCTTCATACTTGGGCACCGTGGTCGGTATTCTCCTTTCGAATACCCTCCGCCCCACCTTTCCTGGATCTCCGCGCCCTTCCTCCACCTATACTAGGAGCTCTTCTTTCTTACATGCATAGGCACTGCCCTTCACGTCGTCTTTAGCTAGATCGATATCATCCAATACTCTATCTTTTCCTCCTATTCCCTTTGCGCAGTGAGCCTTGGCAATGCACTTCAATCTTCGGTCCCGTCAGCGCCATCGTTGAACCCAGCCTCGGTGGCTTTTGGGGCACCACCTGGCACCAGACTTTCCGCGCCTTGTTCACAGCGCCAGACTGGTAGATCTGGGGACAGGGGAAGGGAAGATTCCCGGGGAAGAAAATGGTGTTGCTGTTCACGGCTTTTTTCAGCTCCGGACTTATGCACTCTGGAGCCTCGTATACGGCTGTGCCAACCAAGTATGAAGAGCCAATGTATTTCTTCTTGGCTCAGGGGTTAGGGGTGGCGATTCAGAGAGGAATTGCAAAGGTTTTGAGGCCCATGGGCTTGCCCAGCTGGTTGAGGAAGACGGATAATGTATTGTTTGTTTTGGGTGGTTGTACTGGTCGGCGATATTACTGGGAGATGACTTTGCGACGGGAGGGATCTGAATGCCGGAGCCGTCACCATACTCGATGTTGAGGGCGTAGGGATACGGGACTAAAGGGGACAGTTCATGGAGGTGGCACGGGGAACTTGGGGGGATTGGTTTGTGGGGAAGCACGTGTGGGAGATTGGTTGGGGGATTTAGCAATTAGAACTTTATGCATTAGATATTATAATAGACTGGTCAAATTTATATATTTGTTATCCATGATAGCACTGCGTAAGTGCCTTTGTCTTTGTCTTTGATAAATTGGCCGCCATGGAAGCAACTTTTAGACCTTCAACATGAAGCCATTCTTTAACCTCGCGATACTTGTCTTGTTTATTCCTGAAGACCTCGCTGAATGCTTCTAGGATATATCTGTGCTGATATTAGTGGTACGAACGTGACGATTAAATGAACTTTGTTACTTACAGCATAATCTGGGCCTTCGGTATATCACAACTATACCCCGGGAACTTGGTTGTCTTGGCCGGCGACTTGAGCATCAAATGTACGACTTCCGCTAATTTGCTAATAGTCCCTGTAACACCTTTGTCAGCAGCCATTTCCTCTTTCAGGCAATATGTATATCCCACTTACTAATCACCAACCGGCCGGATGGCCTCTGCTCCCGCGGTAAGGCCCGAATATACCCCCACGCCCTCTCCGCCACATCCCTGACCGCCACCCGCAAATTCCTCTGCACGACTGCCACCGAATTATGCGTACAGTCATAAAACATGGCATGCGCCTGTACCTTAAATAAATTCAACACCCTCTTCTGAAAATTCTGCCCCACCCTCCGATTCTCCACCATCAGCGTTGCCCCCCGCCGCTCCCGCAGCCTCCCAACGCTAAGCGTTCGGCAATTGATAGTTGTTCCGCAAAAAGGAAATGCCGCTTCATTAGCGCGGGGGATGTCGACGCCACGGATGCGCAGGGGGAAGTTAACGAGGGTTTTGTGCGGGTTTGCTGAGGCGCCGTAGGCGGGGAGGCCGCGGATCATGATTTTGGCGAAGCGGACGGCCTTTTCTTTGTTGGTAGTGATGAGGAGGGAGTCGTCTATGAGGCGCATGAGGAGGTGGTCAGTAGCATGACTATCGGATTGGAGGAAGGCGAGTTCTTGGGATTCCATGTGAGCGTAGAAGAGGTTGCAGAGGTCTGTGGAGAGGACGGAACCTTGGGGGATGCCTTGTTTTTGGATGTAGAACTTCTTGCCAATTTTGACCATGTTGCGGTTGATGTGGGTTTTGAGGAGGGTATTGAGGAGGTATTCGCGCGGGTATAACCGCTGGATGATGGATCCGTGGAAGGCCGTGTTCCGCTTTACCGTCACCGTGGGTCGGTCAACCGTGGAGAGGAGCCCGGTCATAACAACGTCTCCATCTTCCTGGAGTGGTTGAGATGCCTGTTCAGCTTCAAGGAGCATCTGTTCAATGGTCTCTTTAAAGGTCCTGCGGTCCGAGACCAGCTTGGCCGACTGGCAAAACCTTTTCATAGGGGCCGTGGTGACGACCTCACCGTCAGGCCCGATGATTTTAGACCCGGGCTTTGCTTCCACGTGGGTGTAGACGTGGTAGTCTCGCTCTTTCGGTATGGATCGGAAGAGGTCAGTAACTGCCCTCTGGGGAATCGTGTCGAAAGCAGCTTGGAAGTCAACCTTGACAAAGTAAAACCTAGGTAACGGCTGTGGCAGCTTCGTGACAAACTGCCGCAATCTGACATAAATGTCCTCAACGCCAGACAAGGTCGATCCCATGATTTCGGGTTGTCTTGTTTTCTCGAACTTGATGACTGAATGCAGTGGCCGCAGCTCGGAATTGATTGAGCTGCCAAGTCTGGCCTGTTTTGTTTTCCGGTCCAGCTGCTGTTGTCGACACTTCAAATTCATAATCGGACGCATCGACGTAGCTTTAGGCAATAGACGCAAAGTACTGTAGCCAAGTCGAGATCTTGCCAGTATCTTCCGGGCGTCATCAATTTTAACTTCTTGGAACATCTTGCTCTTGAGATCAGCAACTTGCGGCTCGGTAAGCGCCCGCCATATGTCATGGCGGAAAAAGATGACGCTGTTCCGGTCTATGTTGGTCTCAGTGACGTAGAAATTGCTCCGGATTAGCGGGATGAGAAGGGAATCAAACAAATAGTAGACAAACTCCTGAAGAAGTTCCAGCCGCTTCTGTCTGTCTGTAAGGCTCATAGAATTTCCACGCAAACTACCCTTTGCTAACCAAGGAATATCTGAGAACTTGATATCTTGCATAACATCATGTAGACATATCCGCTCAAAACGGCCCATGCTTACAAACCGATGGATAGACCGGAGAATGACCGCCAGGTTATGTTCCTGTACTGTGTCTGTTCCCCAGAATTCACGCGGGACTATATTTGCTATCACTGCTCGACAAAACGCTGAGACCTGGTGAGTCGGCGTAGCATAAGATGTGATAGTTTCTCCGGGTTGCAGTGTGATTGATCGAGGAAACAATGGACGGCTGGGCTTTTTATTCCACAATAGCTTCTGTGGTTTTGACTGCGAATGTCTAGCTTGGCTTATCAGAGGCTGTGTACATTTAACTTGCCTCCCAGTATCAGCCGGTACAGAGTCATAGTAATGATCATAAGTTGTGGGACAATAGTGACGAAGCAATTCCCAGTATGAACATCGCTTGTGTAGAACCTGCATACGCCATATCAATCGATGAGCTTCGCCACGTAATCTCTTGGGAATCTTGATATCAAACCAAGTAGTCTGCCCTTGTGATCGGCCAAACTTTTCCTTGATTTCAGCGTCTCTCATTGTGTAGTCTTGAAACTTTTGCGCCGTAAACCGAGAATCAACTCGAGACGTAAAGACATTATGAAGATCAAACTGCCTTGGGAACACATGTGCCATTATTTTCAACGTTGAAAGATCGCCATAGTGGTAATTTTGTGGCTTGAACCCATCCACGTCCATGGTATCGGGGTCATTGGGATTTTCTGTCTCCTTCTTCAAGTCCTCGGTCATGGAACATCGATTCAAGGCATGGATGTGACGAAATCCAGTCTTGACGCGTCCTTTGCTGGAGATGGCAGCCTTGCCGTACATCATACGGTGTCTGCAAAAGAAAATCTGGGCTGGTGTATACAGCGGCGACTTGTCGTCAATATCGTCATTCCGGGGTAAAGGTCCGGTGGCGGTGCTTTGTTTGGAGATTGGCAGCAGGTTATTGAGTGGTGTACCACTCAGTTGAAAGATGTTCCCACCAGTGCCCGGCAGAGTCATGTATATTCCACATTCAATTATCATTTTCACCATGATGTCCTCTCCTGCTTTTCCAAGCAGCATCAGAATCTGTTGCCATGGCTCTTTCTTCATTAATTCCATGTGTTCATTGCGTCTTTTCAGCAACAGGCCCGGAATCGAGCGGTCCAAGATGATGGACCGTTCAAATCTGTTTGGCACCGTTCTTTCAAAACCTTCACATAAAATATGTGGGGGGTGACTCCCTCGAGGCGTTTTCTGAAATATTTGCCAGATGCAAAAGTCGACAATCTACGTCCGAGAGTTAGCGTTACAAGATCATTACGCAAATGTGGCTTCACATACATCATCTTGACTAAATAAATCTTTCCGGTCTACTCCTAACAAGGTAACCTCTGACTTGTCATGATCCGCTCTTAATTGTCTGTATTCTTCCGAAGAACTCGGTGTAGAAGTAGACATATTATCCTTAATATCATCAGCCTTATTTGGTACAGGTATACCAACAAATGTGGTATCTAGAAACTCAACCACATGATTGACATCATATGATCCATCCACTTTAGGATTCCTGCCCATCAGGGCAATCTTCTTCTTCCGTATCCGCGATGACCGAGGTAGTTGACTTATGAGATACCCTCGTAGTGTCAACACCTTGTCATAATAATGACTGAGGACCGGATGGTCAACATGGTCCGAAACTCTGGATTCTGCCTTTGGCAACTTCTTCATTTTTTTTGCTTTTGGCTCACCCAATATCGACGAATGATCGCGTTTCACTGCAGTACGCGCCGGCTTAGGGATCATCGCGACATCAGTATAACACCATTGGCACGCAGTAAACTAGCACTTAGGAAAAGAAACAAATACACTGATCAAGGCGAAAAAAAAGAAAAGCAATGCTGAGTCGGGTATAGCTTAAAATGGGAGATTTTTTATTTTGAGAATTGCATTGTTGTTGATAACAGTATCCACACAAAAATCTTGTGTGACCATCAATATGGCAGTTTTCCTCCAGCGTAGGCTGACCGAGCGTCTCACCGAATCGGGATTTACTCTAACCCTACAGTTGTTTTCACGAGATATCGCAAACCTTAATTTGGATGATCGATAGACACTTGAGATGACATCAGTGTTTCCGTGTCTACCTCCTGCATATATTACGATTCCAACACACATAGAGCTGTTACCGCTCTTTTGAATCGTGCACCAATACTACGTAGTCTAACCAACAGCTGTCGCCCCATGTCCAACTGACGACGTATTTTTTGACCAGATCAATATATACTCACCACTCGCGGATGCATGGTAAATATCAATTCTTCAAGTTCCTGTTTGCTGTCTGATCACCAAAGGAGCGTATTACAGCAGGATAAAAACAAGTAAAAACAAAAAAAAAACATGAATCGCAAGGTGTGAGCCGGAAGGAAAGTAAAAATGCGGGACCACGAATCGAATCGTCAGACATACATATAGCGGGCGTTGGGAAGCAGAGGTTCGATGTGAAAGGAGTGCGTTGACTGGGTGACACAATAGGTCAACCAGGTGCCTATAGTGGCGGGAATATATGGATGGGGGTCTTGCTGGTTTTTGGCTTGCATGTGGCCATAGGTTACATGTCACAATGTTGGCAAGTGGGCGATGTACTGAAAGGTTGATTGACTAAGAACGCTGCTCTTCAAACAGAATCGTATTTACTTGTTTTGCTTTGTAATCTGTCGGCAACTTTTTTTGTGGGTTATTAGCTGTGGGTTATCAGCTAGTGACACGGCCAACAAGCAACATGAAACTAAACATCAATCATCACCAAGTAATTTACCAAAACTCGTTCGAATGAGTAATACATAGCAATCTTACGATGCCATGAACTCACCCTTAATGTCACAACTATAGCATGCAACCCACCCCACTATGACTTTCTCGCCGGCCTACCGGATTAGTGCTGGACCTGCTTTCTTGGGCCAGAAACTGCAACCCTGGGGAATCTGGAATCCTCCCATCACATCTTCTGGCTGCACCCAACTGCATCATAGCCTACCAACAGCCAATCCACCATGAGGTCTCGGCCAAAAGCGATCTGGGAATGTGAAAAATGACAGAAGGCTTATCCATTTACAAGACAACCGACAATGACGGAAAGAAACCCGAAGGGATTAACTAGAAAATCGGTCATCTTTCTCCTCATGACCCGATTCAACCCATTTGTTCTCAAGGATTATCCGATTTTCAGGGATGTCCTGGAAAACTTGGCGGAATACAACAGCTGTGTCTATCTGCTGGTTCCTCCAACAGCAATCCGGGTTGCTAAATCCTCTGATTTGTTGGCTTGCCCATAGAGGAAAATGGAGGGAGGGCTTTAGCGTTTTTTGTGATCCTCCCACAAAGAAACAAAAGCAGAAACAAGTTTGGCGTGGGGGTCTTATTTGTGTGCAAATGGACGGAAGGTGACGAAATACATATTTCTGTGGGATAGAATGAAACTGTGGCAGAATAGTGGTGGAATAAACTGGAGCTTTGGGGAGATCTAGAATGCTCACCAAATATTTGGAGGGCTGAACTCGTCAAGCTATGATGTAGCATAGTGGGTTTTGCCGAGCGAGCATATGCTGTAGTGATTGAGTTTCTAGAACTTTATATGCAATGGTGATGTCATAGCCTTGCCATTGGAAAAAAGTTTGGGACGCAGCTTCTCTTTACACAAGGCGTCGAGTGGCTGAGATAACTGATGCCCAGGCGATTCAAAAACATTTGAGACTATGTCAAGCGACATGGACTGTGTTTCCAAAAAAAAAACATGAAGAAGTGGACATATGGTGATATATAGTGTATGCATATCAACCTGTATGGTGAGATAATGCATACTGGGAGGATGAGATCCTCGTCGTGTTTGGGGAAAGGTCCGGAAAGGTCCGATTGGGGCAGAGCTGTTTGATACATGGATGAGAACGAGCACATTATGACGTTGGTGGGGGCATCCGTAGATGACTGAGATGTGATGAGGAGATTACTCATTAATAAGAGTCGTACAAGTACTTGATCAATAGAGCACTCCGTGTTCTCCAAAAGAAAAAAAAAACAATGATGCAGAAAATTCGGTACTTGTATCAGCTCTGGACGTGATTGTTCTTGCTCGACTTGCTTGGTGTGCCAAGAGATAACACCATGACGATCATGCAGCTAGCGACTGTGTTCCAAATGGCACAAAGACGGCAATATTTTACTTTCTAGACCATGTTTACATTCGGGAACATGTTGACATCTGTTAAATAATCCTAAAGAAGCAAGCACATTGGCTATGTGTTCCTAAACGGCAACTTCTCGATGGTGTTGGCGATCGACATTAGATAAAGGTATATACAAGTCTCAAATTCAATCCACGGCAATTGCAAAATGTAAAGTTAGGTGCAAAAAGTCATTGACAATTAAAAGAATTTATCTAGCCCTGTATGCCCTTGCCACACAATCTAACCCTTATTTTAAACCCTACAAACACATGATTCTGTAATCATATTAGGGTTTTGGGGATAGATAAAACAATCCCTGTTGGCATACCCTAAGAGGAAATGTTTTACTTTGCTAATCCTTGTTTGGTGGCAATTATCAAAAACTTTTTAGAGGTAGCTATAGATATTACTTACCGAGGACATTGCCTGGAAGTGGCAAGTATCTATGTATATATAAACTAACTGCTTCCTCTTACCTTAGAATTCAGTCCAACAATAGCAAAGTCAATAACCAAACGGAAGTAGTATATGCAAAGTTCTTTCAACCTAGGTCAACGTCTTACCCCATTTTCTAACTCTCCTCAAAGTCCTCGAAGTTTTGTTCCCAGGAACCAATCAAGACCCTGGCCCGGTTATCAGTCTGTGGGATTTTCCTAAGCTGTGGCTTAATGACGGACTTGGGTTGGCCTCGAGTTGTGATGTGAAGCTCTGACAAGGAACCTGATTTTTTAAACTTTTTTTTTTTCCTTCTTCGTGGGGTTTTATTGTTCGATTTTTTTTCTTTTTGTTCTTGGATTTAACTGCGGGCTGGCAGAAAAAAAAAAGTCGAGTTGTTGGAGGTGCACATACAGATCCTGCACGCAACTTATTATTATTGCCTCGAGTCTTTTCTCATAACCAAAAATTTCCCCCTTCCCGAGTCGATCGCGACCCAATTATTCATCGTTGGAAGTTTCCGGAAAACCTCTCCAAAATTCTTACCTGGTCAAATCCACTTGCAGACTTTTGGTGTTTCCTCTCCCAGGCCCATCCCGTTAGCTTCCGTCTCGATCCTAAACTGAGTTTCCGTGTTCCTTCCTTTACTTAACATCCTCCTTCCTTTAATCTTCGCACTACCTACTCCGGGAAAATACCCCCATCAACCCCCTAGCTCCCCAAGGCTTGAGCTTTAGCTGACCCCCAACTTGGATTTGATATCATCCCCAAAACTCTGAACCAACATTTCAACATTCTCTCTTTTTAACCATTACGCGCTCATTTTTAATAATTTTTCTTTTCCCAATCAATCTTCCCAAAGTCTGCGATGGCGTCAAGTAGAGTTGTATTACCATAGCGGTGTCTTGGAACAATTACTTTTGGGCTTTGTCCAGAAAAGATAATTTTTATACAGGTAGACCTTGCACGCAAACTACACGAAGCTCCAGGCAGTGGTGAGATCTGCCGATTATCGAGGTCTTGTGATATCAACTCCTGGGTAAAATACTCTGGACTGTGGTTGATTAATATCTGTGTTTTTCTCGACTTCATATTTTCATAGTCTGAACAGTCCAGATATCCCCCCTTATAGTTACTTCGATTTTAGTCAGTACTCACTTTCCGCCGAGGATTTGGTGAGTGTAGTTTGGTGTTTTTTTTCCCCCTGCCCGTTCCTTGAGGTGATTTTCTCTTGTGTTACCCTCGGAACTCATAATATCGGCAAATACGCAGAAATGGATTCACAGAATGCGACTGCGTCCGGGCGGTCGGGATCATCCGGAGCTGAGAACTCAACTACATCTCAACTAGTCGAACTTCGCAACATAGACGATGCAATTGTAGAGTTCTCGCCACACGATTCATTTGAGGATATTGACATGGCAAATCCGCGAGATTCACCAGCAGCAAATAAAGCCGGCCAAGCTGTCCCAGCATCGCCAAAAAGACCCAAATGGAAACGTGCGAGCCGCAAGAATGCACCGCGAAGGTTTCCCTGCGATCATCCAGGCTGTGACAAGATGTATTCGCGTGCTGAACATCTCCATCGGCATCAACTAAACCGTAAGTTCGCCCCCCCCCCCCCCCCCCCCCACTTTCGTGCTGATATTATTGTTTTCTAACCCGAAAGCCAGATAACCCGAAGGAGATTTACAGATGCGACATGCCAAACTGTGAACAGAAATTTGTTCGTGTCGATCTTCTGGCCAGGCACAAAAAGCGACATACTTCTTCATATGTTCCTCGTAATAGAGAGTCCATCTTGAAAAATGGCCCGTCGACTGGAGTTGAGACAGATGTGGAAATGGGCGATGACAGTGAGAACTCCAGGTTTCTGATATCTCCAGGTTCAAGACAGGATTCAATTAGGAGTCACATTCAACCTGGGAATGGCATGTCAAAGTCAAGCTTGGCGTTATCACATTCACCAATGCGAGAATCATCTGCTGGTTCCCATCTACTCTCTGCAACTCAGTCAACATGGGAGACTTTTCCAAGTCTCCGAGAACCGTTATCGTTTGGATTGAAACCCAGCATTGTAGCCATCAACAATCCTCCCAATAATCCCCCACCAGCTCCACCGTCAGTGTTCTCGCTACCAAGCAATAGTCAAGCCCACAAGAGCACGCCCTTAACTCCCAACACTCTGCGTATACAACAACAGCCACAACATTCTATACCGATCTCACAACCTTCGTCCTCTCAGTCTCACTCTATACAGCCACCATCCCAGACTAGACTACGCCAGTTTGAAGCACCAAGCTCTTCATTAATTCCGCCTTCTGATTCTCTGATGGCAATCAACCAGCACAATGCTCTGCCTCCAATCAACACATCCACCCACGGGCCCAGAAGTACCTCACGCAACTGGCAACCACAGACTCAGCCTTCATCGGATCCTTTCTTGCATCGCAAATCGCAGCCACGGTTTTCAAATAATCAGCTTCGGAGTACTCTTAATATCTCCAACAATTTGCAGGGTTTCATGCCTATGGGGACTCAACAAATCTCAAATGATTTCGATGATTTCACCAAGGACACTTTTAGCATGTGGCTCTTTGACTCTAATATGAGTCAAGATCTTGGAATGAGTACATTGCCGTTTGGTGGTGGCCTTGAGTCTGCGTTGAACAACAGTATCACGTACAATTGTGAATCATCACAAGCTCAGTCACATGTTGGCTCACAGTCATCTCCGGCTTTGGCACAACCAGGCCAGAATGGATCTACACCTGTCAAAAGGGAAATTACCTTTAAACAAGGTAGGCCCTATGGAGAGCAGGATGATATAGGCGAGGAACGGCGACGCAAGTTATTGAATTATTTTCGTCAGTTTTACAAAAGCAATACTCGACGAAACGATATCCTTCACCATATCATGCGGGAAACAGATGATGGAGACATTCCGGCTCTTCGGCATGATGTTCTCCAAGATTTCCTTCAAACATACTGGTCGACTGTGGCTCTTCGGATGCCAATAATCCACCAGCCCACCTTTTCTGCTAACAGCTGCTCTACGTTGTTGCTTATTGTCATGATAGCTTTGGGAGCTGCATCTTCGAGTTTACGAGAACCCAATGGTGCCGATTACATGATGTTTTCCGATATGTTGATCGATGGCGTGCGTTGGGAGATTATGAAATCAGATGGCGGAAGCCCACCGGTATCTTTATGGGCAGCACAAGCTCTATTGCTGGTGGAGTTTTATGAAAAGCTATTTTCAGTACGAAAACTGCACGAAAGGGCACATATTCACCATAGCACAACGTTAAATCTTCTCAGAAGAGGAAGTCCATTGATTGGCGGCAGAGCCGGTAGTGAGAGTCCTACTGAAGAATGCGGGCCTTCATTTGGTCCAGATACTAAGGGTGGTTCGTCAAAACATGACGACAATATAGATCCTCGAGCAGCCTGGTTACGATGGGCAGAAAAGGAGTCGATGCATCGCGTAGTGTTCACGGCGTTTATGCTTGATATTATTCATGCTGCAATGTTTGGTCACACTGCAGACATGCAAGCCCATGAGATTCGTCTGCCTCTTCCATGTGAAGATGCGATATGGTCCGCGCAAACGCCAGAAGAATTTAGACATATGGAATCAAGATTCCATATGTGTGGAGCAGAGCAAGTGACCTTTCTGGATGGCCTCAGAAAGACTGTACATGGCCAAGAGGTCAAAAGCCATTCGTTCGCACGTATGATTATTATGAGTGGGCTGTTAAGTGTTGCCTATCATATTCGGCGTAATTCGACACAACTTAGGTGGCTGGACCCTAAGAACAAAGGAGTTGTTGCTCCTGGGCATCCTGGTGCTGGCGCGGTGTCGCCAGAGATGCGGAACTTTCAGATGATGCTGAATGCTTTTGATATTTGGAAGGAAAACTTTGATCTCGACACCAGGGGGGTCAATGATAGATCACCTGGAGCCAACGGACCAGTTGCGAGTGCTTCAGTTTTGTACCATCTGGCCCATGTTGCTTTGCATGCGGACATTGTTGATTGTCAAGTTTACGCTGGTGTCCGTAGACTACTTGGTCGCAAAGTATCTACACGTGATTATCACAATGCAGTTGGCAGAATGAAAATATGGGCTCGAGAGCCAGCCACCAGGCATGCCATCTTGCATGCCTTTAAGCTTCTCAATCACGTGCTAAACAGACATTATAGGGAAAAATCCAGTGATGGAATCAGCACGAAGGCAGCTGAACACTACAACATCAGAGACGATCTCGATCCTCATCGTCCGTGGATCCTGTACCGTGCAACGCTGAGTATCTGGGCGTTCATCCGGGTGTATCCTGTCAGACATGAGTCGACTCTGCAGCCCCACCCTCCCGCAACGGTGGCCTTTTTGAGTAAAGAAGCGGCATTGGCGGACAAAGTTTCAACGGTGCCATTGTCAAAGGTACCGCAAGGGATGGATATGTCGTTGTATCAGCAAACGTGCCAGTATGTAGCGAGAATTGCCAAGCTTGATGAGATGACGGTAGAGACGGCGGAGGGACTGAACGTGGGCGTTGTAGGGCTGTTGGAGGTTATGGAGAAATTATTGGATGAGGGGAGGAGCGAGTTGTTGGTGGAGGTTAGGGACCGGTTGCGGATATGCAGGGCGGTTTTGCGGAGAGATTTGAGTTGAGTGAGGATGGCGCTGTTGCATTGGGCGGGTGGGATATAGTGTTGTTTCAGTGATACCAAGTGCGAGTTCTGGTGGATATTTTGAATTATTTTTTCTTTTCCTTCTTTTTATTGTTGATAGAACATGGATCGTTTTTACTTTGACATTCTCCTTTGATGGAAATAAAAAAACAAGATTCCAGTTATACTTTTCAAGTTCATGTTTCCTCAGTCGCCCATGATCCATCACAGTGTGGTTACATTGTTATTCGCGTAACTATCCCTCCAACTAACACCGTCACCATCTTCACTCACCTTGATCTCAGTCACACCGAATATAGACATGTACACGTCTCCTAAGTCACCGAGCGAATCCCTGCCATCGGCAAAACAGCATCGGGGAGAGGGAAATGGGCCTCCCGGGGGGTGGCTAGCTATGTGTATAGATATATACAGTGGTGAACATTTAAGTAGGCCACGAAAAATCTGGGGTTTCTTTTTTGGTCAAATCTAAAACTGAACCCTCCCCCCTCTTAAAATAGCTGTAACTCATCAACCACTAGAGATATCATGATAAAAATATAATATTTAGAAAGTTATAAAACAGATCTATCTAATAGTATTTGCATTGTTACCTTGCATTTAATATACAAGCCCTTAGCATCAATAATATCTTGAAATAATTTTGGAAAGGTGTTGATCAAGTTGTTGATAGTGCTCATTTTAACCTTCTCCCATTCCATAATTACAGCCTCTCTTAGAGTTGTATTACTAGATAGCTATTTTGGCAACTGAGTCAAGTATCTATGATTTCTATCAATTGCCCTTTTTAGTATAACCTAGATGCTCTTAATGGAGTTTATGTCATGGATATAAGGTAGCCATAATAGGACTTCTATACCTTAAGATATAAACTAGTCTATCATACATCTAGTCTTATGTATAAGGGCATTATCTTGTTAGAATATAGAGAAATTCTTTAGTAATTCAAGAAGATATTCCTCTAAAATAGTAAGATATCCTTTAGCCTTTAAACTCTTCTCATTCTCTCTATAGAAGTACTTACAAGCAACCAAAAAGAACTTGATATTATAGCCTATTGCCCCCAAAATAGAATAGCTTCTAAATGTCTTCTGGAAACTACATCAATGTAATCTTTATAGAATTTTGAATCACCTAAAAGGAGTTAGTTTTGGTTGAGATATAAAGGATTAAAAACTTATCCTAAGGTCTCTATATCTGCTTCTAATCACCCTTCTTACCTCTATCTATAGAACTCTTATTAGAGAATAGAACTCTCTTCCAAACGCTAGGTTTATTAACATATTATCTTGTAAACTCCAGGTTTTTTTTTCCATAGCTGCTTCTATTAATTTTGGCTATTAAATGGCTTTATAGTGATATAACCTTCCCTCTCATACTACCTTGCATAATGCTATTAACAATACCTGAGGGAAGTGCTCCTGTTTAAGCTCCTTAAGGGTAATGAAATGCTATCTTTTAAGGAGTATAGTGATATAAACTTTACCTCTCTCTATCAATTCTGGCATGTGTTGGATGTTTTTTGTAATGGCATAAGGAGAGTCTGCAAATTGATATGTAATCTTTTGGTCCAGTCATGGAGCAACCCCCTCAAACTTTGGAAATTTGAGTTGAATTTAGTCTAATTTGATGATAGGACATAATTCTAGTTATATGCCTCAGCATATAATGTTTTCTTGGCTCTTTTGGAGATGGTGATGTGAATTGGCATGCTATTGAAATGGTGGTGCTGAAAAGAAAAGAAAAATCAATTTGACCCTTGCAAGTCACAGCCCTCTTGTCTAGATATTATACATACATTGGCACAGATGCTTCATGCTCGTTTATGTTTCGTTCGCGACGACATGCCAGATGGGGAAAGGAAGGAAGAGTGTAGGGTTGTGGTGTTGCAGTGAGATGTGGGTGCAAATGGGAAGGGTTGCAGTTGGGTGGAGGGCTGGAGTTGAATGGGATGAAATGGAGGCGGCGTGCGAGGTGTGGGATGTGGGTTAGGGGAATGAGATAGGAGAAGGAGTTGGCCAAGTTGGTACGGGGCCGATTGGAGATGGGAGGTGCGGGGGGTTTATCGGCAAGATAGCCGGTGGGGAGGGGAAGGTTAGCATTGGTTGTGGTTTCTGGAGGCCAAGAAGGACTTTGCTAATTTGGGGGTAAGGTTGTATTGAAGTGAGGATCGAACCAACAAACGTTTGTAGATGGAGAGATAACGGGTGGATTGACAAGTTTCTTATAGTACATACTTGGAATTTTTGGGATGATATTTTTTTTAAAAAAAAAACATTATAATGAGAACAGCAATATCAGATTCTATCATGTAAAATGCAGTTGTGCAGGCATTATACGGTCCGACCTGCTGAATATGGCCAATGGATTTCCACATGTCAAGGCACATTGATATGATGCCTTTTTCAATGACCACTACTAGCTAATGATGTTTCCCAGGAAATAAAATTATAATTTTTAAGATCATACCACCTTCGGACCATCCGTTGACCAATGCTACCCGAGTTCCAATATCTAATAAAAACTTGCATTTTTTCCTTTCTTTTCTTATCTATTCTTGGGATCCAATGTAGATTTGAGAGGCCGTTGAAATGGGTTGAGTCTTCTGTGCCATGGAAAGTTGGGCGGTATATTGCGGGTTTGAAGGAACAATAGTACATCTTGCATGTGTGAAAGGACGTAAGAAGAGGTAGGGAAAAAGGAATGTGAGTAGATCGGGACGGACGTCAACGGGGCGAGACTTTGTATGTACATACATGTGTACGAACTGGCTAGGCTGAGTGATGAGGAATAAGCAGTTCCGGGGGCGGAATTATGGTTTGTCTGAAAGATGAGGCCAAAAGATTCTATATGTCTATCTATCTATCAACTAGAAGTTGGATTTTCCACTTGTTTCTCACGATGTCTCCTTTCTTAGGATGTATCATGGCCACCACCTATAACCATCATATCAGTTACTTCCAAAGTATTGCCACATCTTTTGCCTGCTTTGTAGGCCCAGTACGGTCTTTAAGGTCACTAAAACCTCGCCTATTATTTCGGCCCCCATTACTAGACACCCTCTCTCTATCTCTTCCCACATTTCCATCTGCATATCCCCGCCTTCAGCTTCTCGAGACTCAGCCAACATACCTCGCTCATCACACCGGCAGCATGCATCGCTGCGGCACCACCTTTACTGCGCTCGTTGTATTATATGTGCCTTTCTCATTTTCCCCTGCTGTATCTTTCCTCGATCATTTTCACAATAAACACCTATGATGTACAGAAAGCTTGGTTATTGATCTGGTGGGGTATGCATGAGAAGTGTGGCTGACTGAAGCACTAAGGAGGAGGGTCGGCACGAGCTGTAGCGAGCAACCTACATAGATATGTATTAAACATAATTTACAATAACTAATCAAGACACATGCTTCTCTGTTGACTTCATCTTGTCTGTATACAGTAATGTGTATGTTCATCTCCCATCGCTTCACCACTACTTAATTTGTAACACGTTACTGGCAGACAAACACAAGATCCAGCTTTTCCGTTTTGTTTACATGCATCCAAATCACAGCTTCCCAACCCACCGTTCCGCCCATCTACGCCCCATCGGCGTTCTTTCCACATCCGGACATTTATATCCAATATTACTACATCCTTCCTCATTCATCACTTCTTTCCTAAAACTATACCCACACCTTCTTTAAAAAGGTTCCTGCCTTTCTAGTCTAGCCACATGATGTATGCATGTATCTATACACACATTTGCTTTACCTCAATCTACGTAAACGGCCGCACATTAATCTGTCTTCCGTCCATCTCCTTCCGTCTCATCGCTTATTGTCAACGGGCTCCCTTTCGACGTATCATATATTGCGGATATAGAGGTAACGCGCACGCATTAGCAGCATGGGTGTGAGATAAAGGACGATCTTATGTGTGTTTTTTTAGTAATATTATGAAGGAAGAACTTGATGATGCTAGTGTCATGTATGTGAGTTGCTGCACAAGACGACAAGCAAGTATCTCGAACGTTTCCGGGATGATTGTGGTTTAGAAAAGGCCCAGAAGTTGAGGCACGATGCGAGCGGGTATTTGGCATTGTTATCAGGCTGAATATAATTTTTGAGACTTAGTATACTTGTTTATATTGGTCTATATTGGATGTTGTTACTGCAATGCACGTGGTTCTCCTTCCGGTTTCCCATACTCAACAGGAATTCTCTTCAAAAGAACATGGAATCAAGATATCCACTTTTGGTCAGCAGCATATCAGCCTGCAGATGATCCACAGGTGAATGATTTGAGAACAGACATGGAGGACTACGACCGGATCCACGGGGGTAATGCGCACATGATGCGGATTCGCCATCGAGAAGATGTCATGACATTGTATTATAGGACAAGATATTGTTGTTTTCTCCATAGATGATATGTTTTCGACATAAAAGGTGTACTGAATTCATAGCTTCTCATATATCTTGGCCTCTGTAATCTTGACATCATGGATGAATAGTTCAAATTATAGCCACTTGATTCTATAGTGCACATACCTCCACTACATAATGTTTGCAATGGCGATATCCATCACATGACTCAATACCCAATCCTTTTTTCAATCATAATGTGGGTGTCCACCTAGTCCCATACCTCCCAACTCTGAGGCAAACAACGGTCCTCGGCCGAGTTTGTCATGGCCTGCGGACTTGACATAGACTGACACATATGCATACATAGCCTAGCCCCCTCTTTCTCACCATTAATCGATTTACAGCCTGTGTCTCAGTCGATTTTGTATACCACCTTTTAACATCTGAAGACCCTCAGTGATCATCAGCAGACCAACCAACATTGGTCTCTAGGCACACGCGTACTTTCATTAATTGTCATGTACGTACATATACGCATACACCGACGCTGTCCAAGAATACCCGTTACACCCCTTCCTGCAGCTATATAAAGCACCTCATTCGTTTATTTTCCCCAGTTTATCCCGTATATTGTGAGATATTAACCGTAATAAACCGACGTGTATTATATTCACATACTTGAATAAGTTAAGATTAGTCTAGGTCATTGTGTAACGCCATTCCCCTTTGGGTAGTTGCCTGATGTCTACGGCTCCTTTCAGTAATCAGGAATAACCGGAGTCAATCACGATATGAGACAGACTTTTCTATAAAAAAAAGTGCTTTAGTTTTCACAGAGACCCAAATCTCGATAAATTCAAAGCCTGAGAGCCCATTTCCAGACTCGGCATCCTAGAACAATGTGGTCTGAGAAAAACGAAATCTGTGTCTTGCCTGTAGTTGATATTGTTCAATCAGTCAGGGTTGTAGAGGAGTTTAGGAACCCTAGCGGAAAGTTTCATATCGTATTGATGTTACATTGCTGGAATTCTAGATCGCCTTGACACCAGTCAACAGCAAACTATCAATATCTATCTACATGACGGCCGTTGTCAAGTGTGTGTCTGTGTGTGCATACTCTACTGCAATATTGAATGCACGCATTAATAGCTTGAAGCAAAACTAGTCCACCGCCATTACTGCTCGCCTTAACAGACCGTACATCTTGCTCGCCGATATTCCTACCCGCCCGTCTCCCCACTTTTGACTGCATAAATTTGCAATGTCTGCGCCTTTGATCTTTTTTCTGCACTTGAGTATCTATAGGAATTATATGTACATGCATTTGCCTAACTAACTCTATCTACCCATACTTGAACAGTCGGCATGAACGGGAAGTGAGAGCGGAACTGCAGATTTCTGGATGGGATTTATTCATTTAAGTCAACGGGGTCACTTCCCCCTGGGATCTGCAGCTGCGCCAGGACGAAAAGAAGGTACATAGAGAAAACACGATTTTCAGAAAAGAGTACGGGAATGGGCAGGTTAAACCAGGCCACTGACCGAAGAAATTGTGAAAAATTGAGGGATCACAACAGCGTTGTAACACAATCTGGCGGTAGGATTTCAGTTCGCCTAAAGTCTAGATGCGTTTGTGTGTAGTCAATGGCTTCATTGGTACATCTTTGCTTTTGATTGTTACCGTATTGAAATGAAGTGACGAGGGAAGTGCCCGACTTGCGAGTTGACACGTTGCTTGCAAGATCCATGGTCCCGGGATATTTATATCAATATCGTTCCGCTGCCTGTCTCCTGTACCTCCCTACTCAGATCATGGTCGTCGCCCAACTCATGCCGGCAGCTGGCCCCTGTCTGTACCCGCCGCAAGTGACGGCGCGTGAGCCGCCAACGCACCACCAAGCTGTCTTGGTTTGATATTGTATGTATATAAAGATATACGTGTGCGACGAGCACACAAACCGAGAGGTCAACCCTAACCTCCAGCAGGCATCTCTTATGTTGTATCAACTGTGATATATTGGAAAATATGCTGGTATTGCGGCTATTGTTGGCATGTGCATGCACACTCATGTGTACGTCTGCTGATGTCTCATGACGGCGACCTCAAACATATCTAGATAATGGTGGCATGTGCTCTGAATATGTAGATCAAAAATGGATTTTACAAAGATGTGAGCCTAGAACGCGGGGAAGTTCATGATCTCTCCATATTTCCTGGATCAAACACAAATGGATATGGGAGTCTCTATATCTGACATTGGCGACATATCACAATAGCTGTAATAATAATCTATCATCTCCGCAATTGCATCGCTATGCAGAAGCTCCTCAATGCTACCAAAAGAAAAAATTACAATCTCGGAATTCAACTACAGTGGTGGTGGCGGTGCGGATACGGGCGTTATAGTCTCGGTTATGTAGACATTGCTAAAACAATCCATCAATAGCGAGTATCATAAGTGCATTTGGCATGCTGGATTCTAGTTGCAGAGTTGGAGAGGCATGTCGACTTGCAGGCTTCTGTCTATATGCTGATCATGGTATAACAGTAGTGATATATGTATGTATGTATATGCAACCGTCCCATCTCAAAAAACCCTTTACCCGCGGGAGACAATGCTTTGTTAAGATGGGCAAAAGCAAAATGGGCTGGTAGAGAGACCGGACGGATGTAACGGTAGTTTTCACTCTGTGAACATCACTTACCTAGCTCGGACTGCTACAGCTTAATCTGCATGTTTTATTCCTCTCTTTATTCCCCTCCTCTCTATTTTCGAAAACATCCCCCATACTCCGTGGAATCGTCAAGTCACCAATGATATACACCTGCTTCACACAACATCCTCACCATGGAATTACGGTTAATGCATGGCCATGAAGCAATCAGGGGTGAGATGGAAGATCAGGGATTACGGGATCGTCGGTTATGGTTCTAGTTTCAATTTGACGTGCTGAACCGGGAGACATTGTTTAGCGAGGAGGGAAAAAATAGCATTGAAGGGAAGGACCTTCCTAAGTTGGTTATCGATTTATGAGACGTGGAAACGAGTTGCATGAGGGTGAGGTTGAATCTCATATGTGACATATCACATAATAGGTAATAGCAAAAAATATATGAAGATGACGATGTTCTCTAGAATAACTAGGTAATACGGTTGATAGATAGTCATCAAATTTTGTTGTCATAATGCTGCCATAGAGTACTTTCTATACACCTCACTTTGTCATCATACAAGACTAAGTTTAAGTCCTTTGAGTCAAGTGTCGCACATGTACAAGTCAAAAGATTACGCTTACTGTCATCATGACAGAAGCTTACCTGACTCTTAGAAAAAATATATATCAGACACGTCATTCCAGGCCCAAATTCTCGTTTGTGATATCGGCCGTGACCTGCCAACATTTCCACTATCTCAAAATTCCATATGTGGTTCAAAATATAGACAAAGGAATACATGCCATTTTCTACGCCAGTTAGTGTCTTCCACTGTATGACTAGACTGCTCTTTAATTATTTACTGTATATGTAAGCATCAGATGTCTAAATCGGGAAGTTTTAGGATAGACATCAGCTTACACTGTTTACGTGTATCTCCTGCCCCGCAAAATGCCCCTTCCCCAGCGTATGGGATATCAATGAATCTGGATAATACATACAAGCAACATAGTGGGTAGCCCGTCCCAAGGTCGGCCAGAACCAGTTTGTTCCGATAACTGACTCCGTAGAGTTTACTCTATATGACTTTGATCCTACAGCCAGCTGTATATTGGGTAAATTGAACGTCAATAATTGTCATATAATTTGATATTCATATTCAGGGATTGTGATCGCGGTGAAGGTGGTGAAGTTGGTTGATATTTTGATGACGAATAGGATCATGTATTCCAATATCAAGATAAAGGCCTCTGACGCATCGGCGATGCCAGTGATCATGTTGACAGTGTACCTCCATAAAACCCACTGGATTCAGTCATGTAAAAATTACAAAAAAAAATAATAATTGTTATAATAACGTAATGCAACCTTGCCCATTACTATTTATCAAACCCAACCATCTAGAGTGCTCCGATCGGCAGCCTGGCAACCACCAACATAAGATCTCGTGCATGGCATATTGTCCAAGTCCAGACTGCACTGGGCTTTATAAGATGGCAACGTGAAGATGATTCCAGTCCTGGTTGGCAACCATGAACCCCCACGATGTCACCGACAGGCATCGGATTTACAGTGGGCTGGTATGCTGTGTATCATATATCCTGCAAGCCAACTTCACCGCTATCCTGGTTGGCCTTTTTGTGGTCTATAGGGCCTATCTGTTCATGCACGAATAGCTGATTCCCGACAGAGAAAGTACACTCAATGGATTTCATATTTCTGAATTAGCCAGATCGGCGCTTGAAACTTGTTTTTCATGAATATTTCATATTTACTAGCAGATCACATACAGGGTTTTTGAGTTTATTATAAGAAATCCAAAGCCTTGTTCTATCGTTCATCACCATGGTTTTCGGGTTCGGATCAGAGATCAGCTCAACACTCCGAGACATCGGCCCGTTTCATAACCGGATTGGGATAGACCTGTCAGAGAAAATTACACATGACCGGCGTCTATCTACCATAGTTGAGCATATCTTATAAAACCTATTGCATGAGCTGAGACAACTCGCATATATATATATCCGAATTTTCAGTTTATAGTTTAGAACTTTAACGTCTAACCCGGGGCACCGCTCTGCTTTTAGGTTATATCTTTGCTGACCGACTGGCCCCGCCGCCTCCATAATTCAATCGCCCCTCGCAGGAAACCCTTGTCTTTACCCCTTACCGATGGCGATGATGGGTGATTTGATATTGTTGTGCATCACACCTTCCTTGTTCCCGGGTTTTAGGTTGTTTTCCCTAGTCACTTAACCCTAGTCCCGCGTTCCTTGAACATGGATACTTACTTCTTAGGGTTTTGTGAATAACTGAACCTCAATTTGTCTTATGTCCAAGCAAGGGTCGACTCTCGTTTCTTTGTTGAACTTGTTACAAATGAAACAAGAAAGTACAAAGGCAAGTGCCTGGCACTTCTTTGTTCCAACCATATCTATGTATTAACCCATATCATGCAAGGGTAAGAGGCAAACAAGGAAGATCAGTGCCTCTTGTCTCTAATGACATGGGCATAAGAGAGATATTTATGACCCCTTTTGATCAAAATAATACTGGATTGAGGTACTTGATGACTGGTCAGCATTGTAATCAGAGCAACTAAATCCTTGGTTTCGGTGACTAAGACAGCACAGGTGCAGTGTGATGTGCATGTTCTGGCCAACATTCCTTGTAGTCACATTCGTTGTAACCGCCCGAATAACCAGGTAGACATCAAACAGGAACCGTAAGTACCTCTTGATATTTGTGACAGAACTCTGGCCTCAAGCAACGGAAGAACTCACCTGTATTATAAGTGAGCACCTCAAGATACGGTGCATATATAATATGGCAATTCCTCATTGGTTGTAATCCAAGAAACCATGCATCATGGATAAACGCTTAGTATCATAATTATGTCTGTCATGGAGACACTCCACCATCAGGTTCCATAGCCGCTTTTTTGAAATTAGTGGTGAAAGAAGATCTAGAAGGATTTCTGGATGGTTGGAATAGACATCCCAAAGTGATCCTTTTAATACCTCAACCCATTTACAAATCAAGCGTGCAGCTTACTTTGATCACTTAATCATGACTACAGATATTTAAGTTGGTGATAAAGGTTTTAATGACCGGTGGTTGGGTGAATGTTGTGATGGGAAGGAGCCACAAGACTCAAGTACATATGTGGTAACTGCCACACTGACTGTCATCTTTCCGGAAACGGATGCAATCATCTGTTGTAAAACGGCATTTAGGGACCAAGAATGCTCTAGTTTGTACGTATATAGGCGTCGACCAAGTCAATCAGGTTTAGTCATCATGTGTATATGTCGTCTTCGTATCTAACTCCATAGAGATATAGGCAGATTCTGGTACTTTTAGGTGTTTAAACGCGGGTCTTCCGGTGATATAAAAGACGTCTATGTATTTTTCTCGCCTCACATGTCACAGCGGTGTAGAATCATAACATTATCCAATATATCGCATCTCAGGTCGCATGGAAGACTGATCAAAGCTTCAATTGTTCTTTCCAGGTTCTTTTTTATCCCGCCATCAACATGGTACGTGCACTATGAGGCGGAAGAACGTGGGCGTTGTGACATGTGCCTTTTGCTTTTTTGCGGAGTTGGTAGATATTCAGTCACCTGTCCAACAAGAAGAAAAGTCATTGTAAGTTTTTGTCTATCTCAGAAGGAAATGGCATGCGGACTATGGCGATGTTGTCTGAATTCATGGTACCAGGCTCAGCTGAGTGTTTCAATATCATTGACATTTTCATTGTGAACTGGTTCCTGTAATTGGTCCTGCTATTGTCGCCACACCTCAAATCTTCTTCTCCACAGCCAACCAGCTCCAACCGAACGTCACATCGGCGAACCTCCCTGATGCTTGTCCCGATTTTGCCTCGACTCGCTCCCAATCTCAAAAATCAAACAACAACGCTGTGCAACTGCAGGTGCAGAAGCAGAATGCACAACCCCGCCACCAGATATAAATCATCTCCGTATCCATACCAACAAAGTCAAAGAAACCTACCAATTTGATATACATATAAATATTCGGCGGGCCTCTCCCTTAGTGTGTTATACGTGATATGCATGAGCACAGCTTTCCATCGCATCAGACCCGCTGCCAGAGGATCGTCAGTGCCCTGTATCCTGGTCGGGCATCTCAAATAGGCAAGCCAAAGCCCAAACCGGAGGCGGTTCAAGTGAGTGAGCGACATATGCTCAAGAGTCTAGAAGTTGATCTCTTTTGTTCCTCGTCGTTGCTTGATTTGCTAGTGTATTGGTTGGTTGGACTTCTACATACAAGTGGCAAGCACTGGACGATTACGGATATGTCGGTTTCTAGAGGCAGGTGAGAAAGAGAGAGAGAGTATATATGTGTGTGTGCCTTCAATGTCACACCGGTGTCTGTGGTGTGGGTTGGACGCAAGTCGTGGGTTACTATATAAATATTCTAATTAATAGCGGTGAAGGGCGTCAGATGTACATATGTTTGGCAAGTGAGCTAGTGATGTGAGGCTGTCACCAAGAGACCAAGATTTTCACGACAACATGATGCCATATTTCTACTGAGCCACTTAACAAGGCTCTTTATCTCGGGCTCGGTCGTTGTTCATTATGCATCCAGTCCTAGTCTTTGCAAATCTTGTCGCGGGAAGACGAGGGATTTTGATGGCCGGCAAGTCTGGGTTCAGGCTTGGTCTATATCTGTCTGTATTTATATAAATAAATAAATATTCACCACATTGACAAATGTGGAGGGTTTTGATCCATTCGCTTGCGTGTTGTACCTATTTACTTCAATGGATGGCAATGGGGTCAGCGACGAGCTTTTCGAGTAAAGACCGTGCTCTGTCGGTCGGTTAGTCGGTCGGGGGAGGGGGGACACCTGACGAGAAAGATGCGGCTGGAGTTGGGGTATTGTGGGTGAAGATGGCAAGATGGCACTGTTGCGGATTTTTGTGAATCAAGGTTGTTAATCTGCCAGCATCATTTGGTTCTGCACCACAGAGCTGATATCTCACACATGGACCGTCATTAATCTCAACCTGACTTGGGATACCTTTGGTTGTAGAGGCGAATATCAAAAGAAATATTTCTTCGGTGTTTCAAGATATGACCATATGCTTCTGGTGCACCTTCCTTATTTGGTTATGACAAGGAAACCCTGGTTTCAAGTAACCCTAGTAAATGACATACTGAGAATGAAGTTTCTAGCATCTCGATCTTACATTAAGACGAATATGTTTCCCCCAAAAATAAGGCTCAAAGACAAAGCCGATTGCTAAAGTGTTAAATAAGTAATATGCGAAGTGAGGCTGTCATATCTTGTAAGCTAATCTCACAGATGACACTGACCTTCTTATCTCGAAGTTACATCAGTCCTTTTTGCGATATGTCTATATGGAGTGGTATTCCCTATTTAGAAGTATGAATATGATCCCCAATGTTCCATCCTTCTAAACAAAAGGTTGGGAGTCTTCATGCTACATCCATACACAAAATCCTACATCGAACCGATGCCGCCTCTTTTACCGTGTTTGCCTCCTCAAATAAAAAGTCGTATATATAATGCTTCAATCTTAGGTTGCAAAATTATAGATAAGTCCTGATGCTTCTTCTATATACAGCACTGTGTCGAGCGAGACAGGGCACGATGTGAGCGTTATTGTGTAGAGTAGCATGTATATAGCTTCCATATCGAGATAACACAGTTATGAATCCTTCACTACAGCTGGCCAGTCCAAGAAACTTCTATCCATTCGCAATTCCTTGGGTAGGAGTGTCAGTATTATTGGAAAGCCTTGATCCTCGAAATAACAGACTGAATGTGGGAACATATACCACCATCCATCCAATGCTGCATAATTAGAAAATTAGTCCACATTAAAAGTGACTGTCTTGCCAATACACTGGAACGTCGTCACCGCTGGAAAATTAAGCATATGTATATACAAGGCAGGATGGATATTTGCGAGAGCCTGAGAAATTCCTAGGTCTTTTGCAAGAGGTCCTTTCGGACGAGGCGAAGTGTGATAGTTCGCAGGTGTTATGACCAAGACGAAAAAAAAAAAAATCCAGACTAAGCCCTGCATATGATTGACTTGGTGAGTCTAGAAAGGCAATACTCAAAAGGCACTCATCACACCGGATATGATTTAGTGCTTTGCTGCACCTTTCAACTTCAAGGTGTGCAGCGTATTTCAATATGTCACCCCAAATTTATGTATAATGGCGTGGGGCGTATGAGGAAAGTATCCACATGATATATAAGTCAAGGGGGGGGGGGGGGGGGAGGCCCAGGGAGCCGGAGGAATCGGTGCAGTCAGATTGCGGGAGGCAAGTATCTGTACGGTATTTTCTTCATCCAAATCCGTCAATTTTGAGCTCTCGATATGCCGCCCATACCGCCGAGGGTGTTTTGTGTGGAAGGGAGTGTACGCTTGGTTCAGGGATTTTTTTTTTCACTGGAGCAGCCGTGTATTATAAGTTGGTTAGAGACTGTGAATTTGACAATAGTTTGTTAGGTGTTGAGCTGTTGCTTTTTTTTGGTCTTTCTTTTTATGTTTTCGTTTCTCTTTTTTACTCCACGAACCACATCACAGCATGCTTCCCGAACAGGCTATCGACAGAGTTGGCACTTTTACGTGCGAGGGAGATATTGTAAGTATCCGGTCTCGGGTTCACACAGGCTTGGATAGAAATTCCAGGTGTGTTAAATCCACTCCTCTACGTAATGACATCCCCTACAAAACGATATTATACCCCGATATCTAACTGACAGGCTCTGCCATATACCAATAAATATATACATGAATATTTATCAAGCCTCGTATATATAAATAAATCTCGGCAAGGCCTGAACCAGCGACTTCCGTCATCTTCTGCCATTTTCCGGTCTTTCAACGGCTCTCCACACGCCTGCCTTTTTTACCAACTCCCTTGTTCCTGGGCTCTCCCAGTATCATGACCCCTCTCCTTCCCTCTCCAGGTTATTGGCCACACCCTACTCTTGCAGGTCTCGCAGTGATAAATAAATCCTAATGGCGGTTTCTCATTAATAGAGTTCCAGCTCGCTGCGTCACAGACTCCTCTTCTGGCTGCATAATGGATTAAAGGCTCTATTTTCAAAAATAGCATTTAGTGTTGTTCAAAGAGAGCTCCGTTTGTTTTTGAGTATCAAGAAGACGGACAGAGCGGGTGGATGACTAAATCGATACCTTTACATGGTAAAGAAAGGAATAAAACGACAATTATATATATCAAATAAACGTCAAATACAAAGGGCATTGCTTAGAGCTTGCTCCAGGATGTGGCTCGTGCAAAAGCAAGAAAGAAATGCTTGCTTGCACTTACTGCAATTGACATTTACCCTGCTCCATCAGCCTGTTCCTTTGTCCAACCGCTTAAAAGAAAAATTAAATCAAGGAAATTATTTCCGCGAATTGTGTGTGAGTGTATTTTACATATTTAGTATAAATCTTAGTCTCTCCAAGTAGAGAGTTGAAAATAAATATTTATGTACTTGAAGCTTTGGTCAGCCGTTTGTTCTCATGTCTATTTTTTTTCTTTCCTACTATCCATCATCTAGAACGAAGATATATTATATATCCCCACGCAATAAAGACAGTCCTTGTTGATCTAGAAATATATAAAGTCACCAGTCGTCATATTTTCCACATCCAGCCATTCCTAGACAATAATTCCATCACT
Organism: Ambrosiella cleistominuta; assembly: GCA_017139545.1. Taxonomy (NCBI): domain Eukaryota; kingdom Fungi; phylum Ascomycota; class Sordariomycetes; order Microascales; family Ceratocystidaceae; genus Ambrosiella; species Ambrosiella cleistominuta. Next base: position 114,612 of record JABFIG010000060.1, read on the forward strand.
TTTTTCTTCGTATCTACATACAACCTCATTAGGATACCCACATACAGCATTCATATTTCTTCTTCCAATACCAGTTGCTGAACATCCTTGATATTTCCTTTCCTGGGGTTGAATTACACACTTTTGCTCTGTCGTATCACTTCTCGGACCTTGACTTGTCTGACATTGCCTCCAATCCATCTTGCTGGCTTGGCCGTCAACTACCTCTATCCGTCGACATTGTTTCTGTGAGACCTTGATTTGTCTGTATGCACTTCCCCCCACCCCCACCCCCCACGCCAGTCCCAAGTCTACCGTCTATTCAACAATCCACTCCCACGTCCTCGGGTGGCTCCCTTCCTTCCTACCTTTTGCCTACTGCTCACCTTTACTCAATTTCCCAGTTCCTTGTGGAGCTCCCACAGCGTCACATGTGGCTTCTTCGTCAGCGGCGTTACCAAGCATAGCCCATGCCTTACTGCCACTAAGCGTCTTTTTTGACTCTAATCATCGTCATCGTGCTTTCAAGGCCTTGTTTTTCCCATCTTCTACTCTGCGAACCTGTGAAATATCAGCAAAACTTGTTGGAGTGTCGTCTTGTTGGTCACAGCCACATCGTTATTGGTTGCATCAGTCCTTTTGGAGAAAAGGCCTCTTGACTCTTCTTTTTTGAAGTAATGTACTTTGTCTGATTTGCCATTGCAATATCCCTCTGCAGTCTCTGTACTCTATCTTCTTATAAGAAGAGCATTCTTCCCTCAAGAGTCAGGCCCACAATTTCATCATTACTTCTACTAGTCAGGTTTTATCTGAATTCTACCATCATAACACAGGATTTTTCTTATATTGTGTATCAACTACAGCCATACAGTTTACTCTAGCAACTGTTAACAAAACTTCAGGTTAACTTTCTGCCTCAGCATCCATTACCCACATGATCCTTTGGACACCAGCCCCAACTTTTCTATCGTTTCAAGCTTATCGTACTTGTCCATAGATACAAACATATCATCATGTCAACCCTTACCCATAGTCCTCATCTCCTCTCTTCTCCTCTCTCCCATCTTTCTCACCAACTCTCCCCCCTCCACACACACTCTCACTCCAATCCTCACATGTCTTCTCACCACTCTCAACACACTTTTTCATCATCATCAAGACCATCATACTCTCAACGTACATCGAGTATGATAATCTCACGCTTGCCGTCCCGGGAGATCACTCCCCGCACTCTCCCCCGACAACTCCCTCTCACTTTGGACCGGAGCCGTGAAACCCCGATGCCTGCCGGCTACAGTGCCCGCTGGGGCACTCCTGCCGACGCTCCCGCAATCGCCAATGTCTACTTTGATGCCTTTGATGATTCCAAGCCCCGCCAGCACTGCTTCCCGGAGGAATACCGTGCCCAGGGACAAATCTGGTGGGAGTATGAGATCCTCAGCTGGTTCACGGACGAGAACTACTACGTCCGTGTCGTCACCGAGGATGCCACCGGAGAGATTGTGGCGTTTGCAAAGTGGTCTTACCACCCCCACGGCTTCATAGCCCATCTCGAGAGCGCCGCTGACGCTCCGTCTGCCGCTACAAATGCGGATGTTGCCGACCACTTTTTTAAAATCATCGATACCAGCCGTGAGGTTACCCACAAATACACGCCTCACATCTTCCTCAGCCTGATCGGTGTCAACCGCGTTCACCAAGGACGTAAGATTTCCAAGATGCTAATGCGGTGGGGCATAGAGCAGGCTGATGAGGTCAAGCTCCCCATTTACCTGGAATCGACAATGATAGGGTACCCGGTATACCGCAAAGCCGGATTTGAAGAGCAGGGAGCCATCCAGTACGAAGCCACGCTGGATGCGCCGGACGTTTCTGATGCCGCTAAGAACTTTTACGACTGGCCGGCCATGAACTTGGTCATTTTGATCCGGCCTCCCGGTGCGTCTCAAGCCAAGCACAAGCTCGACCGGAGCTGCTGTGGCAAGTACCTCCAGCAGGCTTGGGGTAACTTTGACCCTTTTGGTCGTTTGTAAGCGAAGGCCAATCTCATATCATCTGTATTTTGAAAAAAGTTCATCGGGTTATGACTAGCATTGCATATTTTCTTTATCTATCCTTTATCATTATTTTTCATCATATCAACAACAAACAAATTTTTTTTTCACTACTCGGTTCTGGAGTCTTTAAGATGGACGCTCGTCTGGTATGAGCACGAGGACTGGCTGCTCTGTTTGAGCTCAGGGGTTGGCTCGCCATATTTTGGATTCTGCATAGTTAGATACTTGGTGACCCCACGGTCATATGGACGATGTCCTGGAATGTTTGTTCTTTCTTCCACAATAAATATTTTTCACAAAATTCACTTGGTAGCTAAATGTTCATGCTTTCAGAATTTGCAGTATTGTGAGCATTGTATATTTCAAGAAACCCTGGTAGCCATCATCTGTTGTTAGTTGCCATGTAGTCGGCTTAGACGTACTATGTGAAACATTCCATTAGCATCAAGTTTCTTTGCCACAAAGGAAAGTAGTACAAATAAATCTTGAACATCAAATTGCAGCATTGTCAGATTCATTGAAGGATTCTAACAAAGCACATCTTCACACCATTATGAATTTGTGTATTTTGAAAGGCAATAAGATGAAATTTTTGATACCCAAAGATCCACAAGACAACTATAAAAAAGAACTTTTTTTTCTGATCCTGTGTATCAGGTTATCTCATTTTCTTATGTTTACTTTTATAAACATCATCTGTGTAACCACCATTATTGTTATGTGACAATTGATATGACCTAGCGACAGCTGGCAATATTTTACTTGCCAAGTGTCATGAATTTCCACTGGGTATGCCCCGCAGGTGGGCTGCGATTGGAGATCTTAAGACGTGAGTAGCATAATGTCATTACCAATACGTCAAGCTGAATTGATCCGCTATCACGATATATCTCACATAACTACCTTTCGAATACTTTATGCAGAAAGCTTTCTTAACGTCACTACGAAAATTGCCAACGACTGATTACCCTGAGTACACCTACGCAAGATGGTTCTGCAAGATCTTGGTCGCCGTATTAATACGGCGGTCCAGAACCTCACCCGTGAGCCCAATGTCAATGAGAAGGTAGGCTTCACTATAATCTCGCCAGTCTGATAAATCTAAATGTGAGTTTCTCATCTTGCTAACACATACCTCTCCTAGGCTTTTGAATCTATGATTAAGGAAATCTGCGGCGCTCTCCTCGAAGCCGATGTAAACGTTCGTCTCGTCAGTCAACTTCGCAAATCCATTGTTAACACTGTCAACTTTAAAGAGCTGCCCGTATCAACGAATAAGAAGCGACTCATCCAAAAAGCCGTTTTCGATGAACTCGTCAAGTTGGTTGACCCCCAAGTAGAGCCCTACAATGTCAAGAAAGGCAGATCCAACGTCATAATGTTCGTTGGTCTTCAAGGTGCTGGCAAAACTACAACATGTACCAAACTGGCTAAGCATTACCAATCTCGTGGTTTCAAGACCTGCTTGGTTTGCGCGGATACCTTCCGTGCCGGTGCCTTCGACCAACTGAAACAAAATGCCACCAAGGCCAAGATCCCATATTACGGTTCTTTGACGGAAACTGATCCAGCAATTGTTGCCCGCGATGGTGTGGACAAGTTTAAGAAGGAGAAGTTTGATGTCATCATCGTCGATACCTCTGGTCGCCACAGACAAGAATCTGCCCTTTTCCAAGAGATGCAAGATATCCAAGCCGCCGTGCACCCTGACGAAACCATCATGGTTCTCGATGCCTCGATTGGTCAACAGGCGGAGGCTCAGGCCAAGGCCTTCAAGGAGTCTGCTGATTTCGGTGCCATTATCATTACCAAGACTGATGGTCATGCCGCTGGTGGTGGTGCTATCTCTGCCGTTGCCGCTACAAACACTCCTATTGTCTTCATCGGTACTGGTGAGCACATGCTTGATTTTGAGCGCTTCGTTCCGCAAAGTTTCATCCAGAAACTTCTCGGTATGGGAGACATTATGGGTCTGGTCGAACATGTTCAAAACTTGAATTTAGATCAGAAGGATACCATGAAGCATATCCAAGAAGGTATCTTTACTATTCGTGATCTCCGCAATCAGTTCACCAATGTCATGAAGATGGGTCCGTTATCCAAAATGGCTGGTATGATTCCCGGAATGTCAAACTTTGCTCAAGGTCTGGATGATGAAGAAGGTGCCAATAAGTTGAAGCGTATGGTATATATTTGCGACTCCATGACTGCCAAGGAGCTAGACTCCGATGGCAATTGCCTCACTGAGCAACCTACTCGTGTCACCCGTATTGCCCGTGGTTCCGGTACGTCCGTTCGCGAAGTCGAAGATCTTCTCACTCAACACCGCATGATGGCCCAGATGGCCCGCAAGTTTGGTGGCAGTCTGAAGGATATGCAGCGTGCGCAGAATGCCATGGGTGGTGCCAGCAAAGGCCAGTTGGCGTCTATGCAAAGACGTATGGCCTCATTAGGTAGTGCTGCCGGTAGAGGTAGAGGGGGTATGCCAAGTATTCCCGGGGTGGGCGGTATGGGTGGCATGCCCGATCTCGGTGGGCTCATGAATATGCTCGGTGGTAGCGGTGGCGGCCGCGGGGGCATGCCCGATATGGCTCAGATGCAACAAATGATGCAACAGATGGGTATGGGCGGCATGAGCGGTCTCCCTGGTATGGGTGGAGGCGGTGGTCGTGGTCGTGGCCGTAGATGATTGCCATGTATCAAAACGTTCGCCTGCAGTCAATAGGTCCTGCATGTGTGTGCCGATGTTTTGTATATTTATGACGCCTTAGTTGGTTTTTATGTTTTAGATTTCATCCTGGGTATTCTGTTTCTGCTTTTTCTTCTGTTTTTCTTGCATATAACGGAGTACGTTGGTGGCCGTCTGGTGCCGGTCTTTTTTGTCCCATTTGGATTTGCTCTTGTTGTTAAGCGCCTAATGCTTTTCTGTAGTATTATGATATCACAGGTTGCCGTCATAAAGGCATATCGTTTCAAGGTTTAGAAGATTAAAAATCATAAATTTACTATCCGATTCAATTTAATCACGCTGAATTACAATCAAAAAGTCATAATCGCAACATGTTTGTTTACAGCTTCAGAACCTTGGCCAGAGCCTCGCCAATAGGACCAGCAGAAGCGGGGTTCTGACCGGTGATCAAGTTGCCGGCAACAACGACATTGGGAGCCCAGTCCTCGGCCTTGACGTAGTTGCCACCGTTCTTCTTCAGCTCAGTCTCGAGAAGGAAGGGCATGTACTTGGTGTACTGAATGGTATCCTCCTCGGAGTTGCTGAAGCCAGTGACCTCCTTGCCCTTGTAGATGTACTCGCCGTTGGCATCCTTAACGTTGATCAGGACAGCGGGACCGTGGCAAACGGCCGCAACAGGCTTGCCGGCGGCGTAAAACTCAGCAATCAGCTTGATGGAGTCCTCATCGACGGCAAGATCGAAAACGGGGCCGTGGCCACCGGGGTAGAAGATGGCGTCGAACTCACCGGAGCGCCCGACAAAGGTGGAGAGCTTCTCAGTGTTGGACCACAGGGCGGACTTGGTCTTGTAGAAGTTGACGCTGGTGTCATCCTTGAACATCTCAATCGAGACGGGATCGACGGGGGCAACGCCGCCCTTGGGGGAGGCAAAAACGAATTCACACTTGTCCTTCAGGACATCGTAGGGGTGGGCAAGCTCGGGCTGCTAAGGGTTATTATAGTGTTGGGGGTTAGAGGGTGGGGACAAGAATGTACCAGGTACCAGCCAGTGGGACGATCCATGGCTTCGATCTTGCCGAAGGAGGTCAAAACGATGAGAACTTTGGGAGCCATTTTTAATAATTTGGGTGTTGGAAGAAGAAAGAAAAATGCAATGGTTGTTTGGTGAGTTGAAGATGCTGATGCAAGACTGAGCTGTCTCGATGGCAAATATCAATGTTTTGGAGCCATCTATTTATACTCGAATTACCAAGCTAGCTAAATAACTTGACTATATTCAGCATCTTACCCGAATAACAAAAGCTGTGGATACCCTTCTCCAGAAAGTTCCTCCGCCTCTGGTAATCGATATATTCTTTAGGTAACTTGGTCCCCATAAAAGCCAATGCAACCCAGCATTTTGGGGCCGAATTCTAAACCCTGACAGTCTGAACCAAAACCCAGCCAATAGAAATCAAACTGAGGTATGTCAAGTCGCACTTTGCGTCCTGGATTTGTCAGGAAGTCAAATATAAGGCCGTCGATGCCGGAGAGACTGTTATGCCGGCCGACTTTCAAGTTATGTGAATCTAGTTTATGCTTTATTATTAGGGTTGTAGACATAAGGACATGATAGTCTTTTGGAAAGAATAACGGGGTTTATTTGTGATCTGAATATCTTGATCATATATTCTGAAGGACTCTCACAGGTCATATTGGATTGTTACAAAGAAAGCTATGTGAATATCAATCTATGATTGTACCTGTGTATGTATGTATATAAGACGGTCCGCTTCCATGACCTACATGAACAAACTAATAAAACTCGGGTTCTTGAAGGATTATATTGGGATCGGGGTCAGAGCCGCTGTTAGAACAATAGCCTGTATAAAGTCATGATGCTATTTAGGGTTAATTGTTCCGTTTCTGGTAATTCAACTAACTAGTGGAAAAGTACAAAAAGTACAAATATTAGTTCAGTAAACACTGAGGTATGCTTTAGTATATAATTATTGTAGTGCTGAAATGTATATTGTGTGTAATAAACACTAAATAGAAACAGCCCTATCCATATGAGAGTAACTAGTTTGAAAAACTTTATCAGGTCTTTCGATTTGCAGGAAAGAGATCACCCAAAACAATGTGATTCCACTTTTTTAGTGACGACCCATAATAGTCCAAATCCTGACTAAGACTCGCCATGATCCTGTGCAGTATATGGCTGCATGTTATGCGGGTTTTAAGGATTATAAAAAAAACTAGTCACCACACTAGTGCTCTCCTCAATTGTACACTACATAACCAATACGGGCGTGTCAACAGATTGATAAAACCCGGTCAGGTTCGAGGACTAGAGTGACATAAAAGATTTCATAAATTAGCTGGAAACGATCAGAAGAAGCATATCGTTGATTCAGTTATGTATCTTTAAAGGATTCTTGAAAACCATTCAAAATTCTTCCATTCCTATGCTTGTTACCGTGACATCGCTGATATCCTCTGTCCCTCCAATCACTATTACACCGACTCTTACTCGCTGACCCCGCCATCTTCCTTTCCTACAACCCATTTGTTACTTCCACACACGCACTATACCACCGCTTTTATTGTCACTCAATGTTCTAAATAACCTGTGAACCCCCTCACATCATCACTTCTGGATAGACCTTTGCTCACTAAAGGAGGCAAGATCGCTAGTTGTGAAGCCGGTGTAGCCGTGCCGTGGGTTTTGTCCGTGCAATTTGTCGCCCTGAGCCCTGCTTCCATGCTGGTTTATGCAGGACTAGGAGTACGATATTGGAAAGCTAAGCTTTTTTTTTTTTTTCTTTTTTTTTTGGGGGGG